>JAPXFY010000016.1:4056585-4074085 GCA_030674185.1 Monoplex corrugatus
TACCTTTCTCTGACCACATATGGCTCATCGACTGTTAAAGCTTCATGTACCTTTTTCTGACCACATATGGCTCATTGACTGTTAAAGTTCCATGTACCTTTGTTTGACCACAAATGGCTCATCGACTATTAAAGTTCCATGTACCTTTGTCTGACCACATATGGCTCATCGACTGTTAAAGTTCCATGTACCTTTGTTTGACCACATATGGCTCATCGACTGTTAAAGTTCCATGTACCTCTGTCTGACCACATATGGTTCATCGACTGTTAAAGCTTCATGTACCTTTGTCTGACCACAAATGGCTCATCGATTGTTAAAGCTTCATGTACCTTTGTCTGACTACAAATGGCTCATCGACTGTTAATGTTCCATGTACCTTTGTTTGACCACACATGGCTCATCAACTACTACAGCTCCCAAGCCTTCATATATGTTCGTCTAGTTATTAACGAAAGATACAGCTGTGTGATCACAAATTACACGGTCGTCACCACAAACACTCATCAACCGTTACAGCTACGTCATCACACACTGGTTTGTCATCACAAACACTCATCAACCGTTACAGCTACGTCATCACACACTGGTTTGTCATCACAAACACTCATCAACCGTTACAGCTACGTGATCATACACTGGTTTGTCGTCACAAACACTCATCAACCGTTACAGCTACGTCATCACACACTGGTTTGTCGTCACAAACACTCATCAACCGTTACAGCTACGTCATTACACACTGGTTTGTCATCACAAACACTCATCAACCGTTACAGTTACGTCATCACACACTGGTTTGTCATCACAAACACTCATCAACCGTTACAGCGACAGCAGCCTTTTACACTTATCAGTGTAATCATCAAGCACCACATCCACAGTTACAAACGGGATTACGAATTCGTTCACGAGCAATTCATCGCACTCAGTTTCATACACACTACCTAAATTTGCTGACTATGGTGTGGTTATACGTGAGACCAGGCAGCCTGATTCTACTTAATGTTTATAATGTCTGTTCAATGAATTCCGCGGTAATAGTTCTTGTTGCGTTTGGACGATTATTTTTAAAGAGTGACTTCAACAGGATGCTGCTATGTAATTTTGTTAAATTATACCTACTTAACCAAAGCGTGACAACATGGATTTTTTACATAATTATCGTTTCTCTCGGGGACTTTTTTTCAGTAAAATTATCGCAAAGAGACTTTGAAGTCACATAGCATTTCTCCACTTCAGGCCTTCCAGTTCCCTGCGGATGGTCATCTCCATCTCCCTGTGACACCCGTCATGACACAAGTAGACAGATAAAAGATGACATAATGACCGTTTCTCTTGGAGACATTTTGAAAATAGAATTATTTCTCGGTTTCTGGACTGAAAAGTCGTTCCGACAATCACAGAAATTATGTAAATTTCTGACGAAACAACCATCGATTGCCAAAGCTGTACACATACTGTACAATTGTATCTGGGTTCACAGTCAGCTTGTCTGGCCCAATCCCAAGGACATTTACAGAAAGACAACTGGAGCGAGCTGCTGTTAACGAGAATAATACTACACACAGTGGTACAGACAACACAGGTGTGAAGCAGGTCCAGATGATACACAAACACCTGTATCGCCGTTGTCACTTTACTCAGCTGTGTTAAAACATCACAGTCTGACAGATGATCGTTCATCTCTGGTGGTACAGTATGATTCATACACTGATGTGTGTGTGTGTGTGTGTGTGTGTGGTGTGTGTGTGTGTGTGTGTGTGTGTGTGTGTGTGTGTGTCTGTGTGTGCGTCTGTATGTGTCTGTGTGCGTGCGTATGTGTGTAGTGTGTGTGTGCGCGCGCGCTCATGTGCGTGTGCCTGTGTGTGTGTATGTGTGTATGTGTGTGTTTGTGTATGTGTGTGTATGTGTGTGTGTAAGTGTGTGTGTGTAAGTGTGTTTGTGTAAGTGTGTGTGTGTGTGTGTGTGTGTGTCTGTGAGTGTGTTTGTATGTGTGTGTGCGTGTGTGTGTGCGTGCGTGTGTGCGTGTGTGTACGTTGTCTGTGTGTGTATGTTGTCTGTGCGTGTGTTGCTGTGTGTGTGTGCTCAGCGCTCACGTGCGTTGTGTGTGTGTGTGTGTGTGTTGCCTGTCTGTCTGTCTGTTTGTCTGTGTCTGTGTGTCTGTCTATGTCTCTGTATGTCGGTGTCTTTGCGTGCGTATGTGTGTGTGTGTGTGTGTGTGTCCGTGTGTGTGTGTGTATGTGTGTGTGTCCGTGTGTGTGTGTCCGCGTGTGCGTGCGTGCGCAGGAGGTGCTTGTGCGTGCTGGGTGGAAGAGGGGAGGGGTGAGGTACAGGAAGATAATAGAGGGAATCAAAGGGAGGACGACTGTTCCATACTTCTGTTACTCCCTTGTGGTGTACTGAGGCGGACAATACAATACTATTTGAGTGTTTCTTTATTGCCATGACAGTTATGTGCTTTGATGCTGTTTTTACATGTTGTCTGTGTAACAGGCTGAACAGATAAACTAGTGTTATACTGATTTCACATGTTGTCTGTGTAACAGGCTGAACAGATAAACTTGTGTTATACTGATTTCACATGTTGTCTGTATAACAGGCTGAACAAGATAAACTAGTGTTACACTGATTTCACATGTTGTCTGTATAACAGGCTGAACAGATAAACTAGTGTTATACTGATTTCACATGTTGTCTGTGTAACAGGCTGAACAGATAAACTAGTGTTACACTGATTTCACATGTTGTCTGTATAACAGGCTGAACAGATAAACTAGTGTTACACTGATTTCACATGTTGTCTGTGTAACAGGCTGAACAGATAAACTAGTGTTATACTGATTTCACATGTTGTCTGTGTAACAGGCTGAACAGATAAACTTGTGTTATACTGATTTCACATGTTGTCTGTGTAACAGGCTGAACAGATAAACTTGTGTTATACTGATTTCACATGTTGTCTGTATAACAGGCTGAACAGATAAACTAGTGTTATACTGATTTCACATGTTGTCTGTGTAACAGGCTGAACAGATAAACTAGTGTTATACTGATTTCACATACTGTCTGTGTAACAGGCTGAACAGATAAACTAGTGTTACACTGATTTCACATGCTGTCTGTAACAGTCTGAACAGATAAACTAGTGTTATACTGATTTCACATGTTGTCTGTGTAACAGGCTGAACAGATAAACTAGTGTTATACTGATTTCACATGCTGTCTGTATAACAGGCTGAACAGATAAACTAGTGTTATACTGATTTCACATACTGTCTGTAACAGGCTGAACAGATAAACTAGTGTTATACTGATTTCATATGCTGTCTGTGTAACAGGCTGAACAGATAAACTAGTGTTATACTGATTTCACATGCTGTCTGTAACAGGCTGAACAGATAAACTAGTGTTATACTGATTTCACATACTGTCTGTAACAGGCTGAACAGATAAACTAGTGTTATACTGATTTCATATGCTGTCTGTGTAACAGGCTGAACAGATAAACTAGTGTTATACTGATTTCACATGCTGTCTGTAACAGGCTGAACAGATAAACTAGTGTTATACTGATTTCACATGCTGTCTGTGTAACAGGCTGAACAGATAAACTAGTGTTATACTGATTTCACATGCTGTCTGTGTAACAGGCTGAACAGATAAACTAGTGTTATACTGATTTCACATGCTGTCTGTAACAGGCTGAACAGATAAACTAGTGTTACACTGATTTCACATGCTGTCTGTAACAGTCTGAACAGATAAACTAGTGTTATACTGATTTCACATGTTGTCTGTGTAACAGGCTGAACAGATAAACTAGTGTTATACTGATTTCACATGCTGTCTGTATAACAGGCTGAACAGATAAACTAGTGTTATACTGATTTCACATACTGTCTGTAACAGGCTGAACAGATAAACTAGTGTTATACTGATTTCATATGCTGTCTGTGTAACAGGCTGAACAGATAAACTAGTGTTATACTGATTTCACATGCTGTCTGTAACAGGCTGAACAGATAAACTAGTGTTATACTGATTTCACATGCTGTCTGTGTAACAGGCTGAACAGATAAACTAGTGTTATACTGATTTCACATGCTGTCTGTATAACAGGCTGAACAGATAAACTAGTGTTATACTGATTTCACATGCTGTCTGTATAACAGGCTGAACAGATAAACTAGTGTTATACTGATTTCACATGCTGTCTGTATAACAGGCTGAACAGATAAACTAGTGTTATACTGATTTCACATGCTGTCTGTAACAGGCTGAACAGATAAACTAGTGTTACACTGATTTCACATGCTGTCTGTAACAGTCTGAACAGATAAACTAGTGTTATACTGATTTCACATGTTGTCTGTGTAACAGGCTGAACAGATAAACTAGTGTTATACTGATTTCACATGCTGTCTGTATAACAGGCTGAACAGATAAACTAGTGTTATACTGATTTCACATGCTGTCTGTAACAGGCTGAACAGATAAACTAGTGTTATACTGATTTCATATGCTGTCTGTGTAACAGGCTGAACAGATAAACTAGTGTTATACTGATTTCACATGCTGTCTGTAACAGGCTGAACAGATAAACTAGTGTTATACTGATTTCACATGCTGTCTGTGTAACAGGCTGAACAGATAAACTAGTGTTATACTGATTTCACATGCTGTCTGTATAACAGGCTGAACAGATAAACTAGTGTTATACTGATTTCACATGCTGTCTGTATAACAGGCTGAACAGATAAACTAGTGTTATACTGATTTCACATGCTGTCTGTATAACAGGCTGAACAGATAAACTAGTGTTATACTGATTTCACATGCTGTCTGTAACAGGCTGAACAGATAAACTAGTGTTATACTGATTTCCTATGCTGTCTGTAACAGGCTGAACAGATAAACTAGTGTTATACTGATTTCATATACTGTCTGTAACAGACTGAACAGATAAACTAGTGTTATACTGATTTCACATGCTGTCTGTAACAGGCTGAACAGATAAACTAGTGTTATACTGATTTCACATGCTGTCTGTAACAGGCTGAACAGATAAACTAGTGTTACACTGATTTCACATGCTGTCTGTGTAACAGACTGAACAGATAAACTAGTGTTACACTGATTTCACATGCTGTCTGTAACAGGCTGAACAAATAAACTAGTGTTACACTGATTTCACATGCTGTCTGTATAACAGGCTGAACAGATAAACTAGTGTTATACTGATTTCACACGCTGTCTGTGTAACAGACTGAACAGATAAACTTGTGTTATACTGATTTCACATGCTGTCTGTGTAACAGGCTGAACAGATAAACTAGTGTTATACTGATTTGAAGACCATCACACAGAGAGCCGTATACTATGCACACAATGGAAATCATCTTTATCACAGCTGTGGACGGCAAGAGCAAACCGCAATGGACTGAATGGTGAGCAGATTGCTGCCTGTTCCAACATATGCTCACAGTAGGGTTGTCCCACAAAGATGAATGTCCATGCCAGACAGTACCACAGTCTTCACAGCACGTTCTGCAGCTCTGGCTACCGTTCAGAAATAAAAGAAAATAAGCAAAGGCCTTCTATGGCAACTCTGAAAGAACAGTTCACACAACGCAAAGAGGACTGTCTGATGGCCACGTCCTTTGTCAACTGACCGCTTGAGTCGTGGCTAGCTAGAACTTAATACAAAGAAGAAGAAGGAAGAGGAGAGGAGGAAAGAAGAAGAACAAACACAAGAACAAGAGAGAAGAAGCAAAACAAGAAAAGAAGAAGAAGAACAACAACAAGAACAAGAACAAGAAGAAAAAAAAAGAGAACAGAAGAAGAACAACAACAACAAAACAAGAAGAAGAACAAAGACAAGAACAAGAAGAAGGGAAGAACAAGCTAAGAAGGAGAGGAAGGAAAGAACAAAAAAAGAAGAAAAGAGGAAAAAGAAGGAGAAGGGAAAAGTAAAAGAAGAAGGAGGAAGAGAAGAAGAAGAGGAAAGAAAAAGAAGAAGAAGAAGATGAAGAAGAAGAAGAAAGAAGAGAAGAAGGAGAGAAGAAAGGAAGGAGAAGAAGAAAGAAGGAGAAGAAGAAGAAGAAGAAGAGAAGAAGAATAGAAGGGAGCTGAGAAGAAGATAGAGAAGAAGAAGAAGGAAAAAGCGGAGAAGAAGAAGAAGAAAGAAAACTAAGGAAGAAGATGGAAGGGAAGAGGAAGGAGAAGAAGAAGCAGAATGATAAGAAGAATGAAGAAGAAGAAGGAGAAGAAGGAAGAATGGAAGGAGGAGAAGAAAAACTGGAAGAAGAAGAAGAAGAAGGAAGGAGAAGAAGAAGAAGGAGAAGAAGAAGAAGGAGAAGAAGAAGAAGGAAGGAGAAGAAGAAGAAGGAGAAGAAGAAGAAGGAAGAAGAAGAAGGAAGGAGAAGAAGAAGAAGGAAGGAGAAGAAGAAGAAGCAGGAAGGAGAAGAAGAAGAAGGAAGGAGAAGAAGAAGAAGGAAGGAGAAGAAGAAGAAGCAGGAAGGAGAAGAAGAAGAAGGAAGAAGAAGGAGAAGGAGAAGAAGAAGAAGAAAGAAAGAAGCAGAAGATCAAAGAAGAAGTAGAAGAAAGAAGCAGAAGAAGAAAGAAGAAGGAAGAAGAAATAGAAGAAAGAAGCAGAAGAAGAAAGAAGAAGGAAGAAGAAATAGAAGAAAGAAGCAGAAGAAGAAAGAAGAAGGAAGAAGAAGTAGAAGAAAGAAGATAATTATTGTATAGGAGCTGTCTGTTCAAGAGAGATTCATCGCACTCGGACAATTCCATTTGCGCTTAACCCAAATCCGCCAGCAGTTACCTGGCAAACACCTTGACCCTAAGCACAACCTTAAGCGCCAGTAAGGTCTTGGTATAGGGGGTGAGGGAACAATACCTATGCAATATTAACACCATTGGAATGATTACAGCATGAAGATGGCCAGCAAACAAGGCAAACTGTATGTTGTGGGGTAGGACTGAATACGAGACACGAGATCTTAAAACTGTTTATCATTGTTGTTTAGTGAGCCCAGCCGACTGCGTACAGCCATACATATCAGGGCTACAATCGATTACAAACATTCACAACACTTCAACAGGACAAAAAAGGGAAAGAAAATTAAGTACGCATATCAATACTTTCGCGCAAATACTCTACGGAAATGCCCCTGGCGTTAACCACATCGTCCAATTTATCACACAGGAGATTTAAAAATATACCTGATTACAAATGTAAAGATAACTAAGGACAATGAAACATAAAAACGGGCCTAAATTACCTAAATCAATTGCTTCCGCACGTAATAACTCCTTAGAGCCAAAAATGCACTTATTAAGACATATACGCAATTATCAATCCTAAGAAAAAGTGTACAAGACTTAAGCGAACAAATACAAGTGGATGAACCAGCAAGGCAGAAAATGATAAGAAGAAATAACAGAAAGCAAAGGAACCAGGCAGAAACAAAGAAGTGACAGAAAAGAAGAAATTTCCAGCACAGAATTTCCAGAAGGCAGGAACACTATTTCTACTGAAAAAGTTCCCGGCATCCCCACGGGGAGAGATCTTGAAACTAGACGCCTAAAAAATGACAGAAAGGAGGAGCTCGGCAACAACAGGGGACTAGACACTTGAGTACTATCCGTACACCAATTTATTCATTCACGGAACTGACAGCAGTGTTGTTATAGGTGATATGTCTACAATTAGCCGGACCGGGAGGCCATTTGAAGCCTGTGATTTAGAGCTACCGCTACAAGCTGATAGCCGACAATTGGCATGATCACCTGGCTACGCTTGGCTGCATTGTTTGCAACTCCGACCTACATGTCTCTTCGCCTTCACAATGTAGCTGATTTGTCTGCCGTGCACGCACCTTGTCTGGTTTGTTTATAACCCTTTCGCTTCCTCGTCATATCCACAACTTCCTGGAATAAAATGATGGACAGGGGCGACAGACAGAAAGAGTTAAGGTAGCGAAACGCATGATGGCCTTCACACTATTACATATAATAATATACACACACGCACACAGTGTCGTTTGAACAGACAGATGCCGGCAGTGCTTTCATACAGCCCCCTGTGTGTGAAGCTTATTCGTTGCATTACTGTCTGTCGTCTGTCACATCACGGCTACTGGAGTGAACCAGGATTTCTAGTTATAGCTACATGCCTCTGGTTATAGCTACAAACTTCTGGTTATACCTACAAACTTCTGGTTATACCTACAAACTTCTGGTTATAGCCACATCCTAGCTGGTTTTAGCTTCAGACCTCTGGTTACATCGACATACATCCGGACATAGCTACAAATTTCTGGTTATAGCTACAGACATCTGGTTGCAGTACATTTCTCTGGCTACAGCGACATAAACAGCGACATAACTCTGCTGATATTTACAGACTCGTGGTAATAGGTACAGGCCTGTGGTTGTATCTGTAGACTTCTGGTTATAGCGACATACCTCTACTCATACCTACAGAGCTCTGGTTATAGCAACAGACCTCTGATATAGCGACTTACCTCTGGTTATAGCAACAGACGTCTGATATAGCGACTTACCTCTGGTTATAGCAACAGACCTCTGATATAGCGACTTACCTCTGGTTATAGCAACAGACCTCTGATATAGCGACTTACCTCTGGTTATAGCAACAGACGTCTGATATAGCGACTTACCTCTGGTTATAGCAACAGACCTCTGATATAGCGACTTACCTCTGGTTATAGCAACAGACCTCTGATATAGCGACTTACCTCTGGTTATACCAACAGACCTCTGATATAGCGACTTACCTCTGGTTATAGCAACAGACGTCTGATATAGCGACTTACCTCTGGTTATACCAACAGACCTCTGATATAGCGACTTACCTCTGGTTATAGCAACAGACCTCTGATATAGCGACATACCTCTGGTTATACCAACAGACCTCTGATATAGCGACTTACCTCTGGTTATAGCAACAGACGTCTGATATAGCGACTTACCTCTGGTTATAGCAACAGATCTCTGGTTATAACGACATACCTCTGGTCAAATCTACAGACGTCTGGTTATATCCCTAGACCTCTAGTTATAGGTTCAGACCTCTGGTTATATTACAGACTTCTGGTTATAGCTGCAGACCTAGGGTATACCTAAAGATCTCTAGTTATGGCTACAGATCTATAGTTATCTAAATACCACTGGTTATCTACAGACCTCTTGTTACAGCAACATATCACTGGTTACAGGGACATACCCTTGCTTACAGCGACATACCTCTGGTTACTGTAACATACCGCTGGTTATACTACAGATCTCTGATTATAGTTACAGGTGTCTGGTTACAGTGACATACCTCTGGTTATAGCTACATATCTATGGTTACATCTAAAGATTTCTGGTTATAGCGACATAATTCCAGTTATAGGAACATATATCACTGATTATATCTACAGACGGCTGGTTATAGCGACATACCTCTGGTTATAGTGACATATTTCTGGTTATAGTGACATACCTCTGGTCATAGTGACATGTATCTGGTTATAGCAACATACCTCTGGTTATAGTGACATGTATCTGGTTATAGCTACATACCTCTGGTTATAGTGACATGTATCTGGTTATAGCTACATACCTCTGGTTATAGTGACATGTATCTGGTTATAGCGACATACCTCTGGTATAGCGACATACCTCTGTTATAGTGACATGTATTGGTTATAGCGACATACCTCTGGTTATAGTGACATGTATCTGGTTATAGCGACATACCTCTGGTTATAGTGACATGTATCTGGTTATAGTGACATACCTCTGGTTATAGTGACATGTATCGGTTATAGCGACATACCTCTGGTTATAGTGACATGTATCTGGTTATAGCGACATACCTCTGGTTATAGTGACATGTATCTGGTTATAGCGACATACCTCTGGTTATAGTGACATGTATCTGGTTATAGCGACATACCTCTGGTTATAGTGACATGTATCTGGTTATAGTGACATACCTCTGGTTATAGTGACATGTATCTGGTTATAGCGACATATCTCTGGTTATAGTGACATGTATCTGGTTATAGCGACATTACTCTGGTTATAGTGACATGTATCTGGTTATAGCGACATATTCTGGTTATAGTGACATGTATCTGGTTATAGCGACATACCTCTGGTTATAGTGACATGTATCTGGTTATAGCGACATATATCTGGTTATAGTGACATGTATCTGGTTATACAGCGACATATTTCTGGTTATAGCGACATATTTCTGGTTATAGCGACACACCTCTGGTTATAGCGACATACCTCTGGTTATAGCAACATACCTCTGGTTATAGTGACATACCTCTGGTTATAGCAACATACCTCTGGTTATAGCTACATACCTCTGGTTATAGCGACATACTTCTGGTTATAGCGACATACCTCTGGTTATAGCAACATACCTCTGGTTATAGCTACATACCTCTGGTTATAGCAACATACCTCTGGTTATAGCAACATACCTCTGGTTATAGCTACATACCTCTGGTTATAGCGACATACCTCTGGTTATAGCAACATACCTCTGGTTATAGCAACATACCTCTGGTTATAGCAACATACCTCTGGTTATAGCAACATACCTCTGGTTATAGCAACATACCTCTGGTTATAGCAACATACCTCTGGTTATAGCAACATACCTCTGGTTATAGTGACATATTTCTGGTTATAGCTACATACCTCTGGTTATAGCGACATACCTCTGGTTATAGCAACATACCTCTGGTTATAGTGACATATTTCTGGTTATAGCGACATACCTCTGGTTATAGCGACATACCTCTGGTTATAGCTACATACCTCTGGTTATAGTGACATATTTCTGGTTATAGCTACATACCTCTGGTTATAGCTACATACCTCTGGTTATAGCAACATACCTCTGGTTATAACGACATACCTCTGGTTATAGTGACATATTTCTGGTTATAGCTACATACCTCTGGTTATAGCGACATATATCTGGTTATAGCTACATACCTCTGGTTATAGCGACATATCTTTTGACTTATAGCGACATATTTCTGGTCACAGCTACAGACCTGTGGTTACAGCGACATACCTCTGTTTACAGGTACGCTCATACCAACACAGGATTAATTAACAGCTTTATTATATCTACACAGCCCAAACACATTTCCAAGCATTTAATTTTATGAACGCTATTTAATTTTTTTGTTTTAAACATCAGTTTAAGTTAGGCCTACAGCATTGCTACCTTCGTTAGCACGCGCTATCTACATAAGTGTATATATACTTGTAAAACCTTCTGTGTTGGTTTCAACGAATTTGTATAGGACTGAAAACAGCAGACACAGATAATCAAGTGGGTTCATCCTATGACTCCCTCACCCTATCCACCAGCATCCTGCATTGCCAACCATGCTTACAAAGCAAAAACTTAACCCTCTGACTCCCTCACCCTATCCACCAGCATCCTGTATTGCCAACACGCTTACAAAGCAAAAACTTAACCCTATGACTCCCTCACCCTATCCACCAGCATCCTGCATTGCCAACCATGCTTACAAAGCAAAAACTTAACCCTATGACTCCCTCACCCTATCCACCAGCTTCCTGCATTGCCAACCATGCTTACAAAGCAAAAACTTCACCCTGTGACTTCCTCACCTGCAGGAAGCTAGTGGATAGGGTGAGGGAGTCAAAGGGTTAAGTTTTTGCAGTTGTGGATAGGGTGCGGGGAGTCAAAGGGTTAAAGTCGGACGTCCAATCGGAAGGTCCTAGGTTCAATCCACTCAGACACCTGCACATGGTGGGTGAAGGGTGGAGGTTTTCCCCATCTCCCAGGTCAACATGTGTGCAACTGCCAGTGCCTAAACCCCTTCGTGTGTGTACGTATGCAGAATATCACTTATGCACGTTACAGATCCTGGGTCATGTTAGTGGCTGGTATATGGAAACCTGAAAACACAGTCAAGCATGCACGCTCACCAAAGACGACTCCGAGTATGCAGACTATGCATCACCATACCACCTACGCAGTGTGGTCAAGAATAATGTGTATACACACATCTGCTAAAAAATCGAAAACCTAAAAGAGAAAACTGTATACATATATATACATACATATGTTGTGTATACAATTATCTATCTATCTAGCTAGCTTGCTAGCTCTCTCTCTCTCTCTCTCTCTCTCTCTATATATATATATATATATATATATATATATATATGTGTGTGTGTGTGTGTGTGTGTGTGTGTGTGTGTGTGTGTGTGTGTGGTGTGATTATATATATATATATATATAGAGAGAGAGAGAGAGAGAGAGAGAGTTTAGATATCTTAAATGTGTGTTGAAATTCCGTTCCCACTTTGAATGAAAAAAACAGTAAGTAAACAAAAGCCAAGGACTAATTGTCTGCACGGGACAAAAACAGGAGAGAACAGTCAGGAAAAGTGTCGCCCAGTAAAATCCCACCTGGCCACAGGTAAATCACACCTGGGATGCTCCACATCTTTTTCATCTGCCAATCGATCCACATAGCCTGCCGCTAGCACGCTTTCCTTTCGTACGTACACAATGAACATATACACGACACAGACACAGACACAGACACATGCACACACAACATCACCAACACAGAAAAACAACACAGCTTCAAAGAAGCCACGCCACTTTCTCTATTCTGCTTTTTCGTCTCCGTGCTATAAACATTGAGGTACTTCGCTTACCGGTCAAACTGCCCATAGCGACAGACGATCTGGCGCACTGCCACAGACATACAGGTAGCCCAAAGCTGATAATACCTGGCCCACTACCTGGCACAGCCCCGGCAGGCCCAAGACGGCAGACAACGGCTCCAACATCTGTCTCACACTCAAACTCACCGCTTACCTTTCCGTTTCTCCATTGTGACCGCTCCCAGGGTCACGGCGCATGCGCGCTGAGTGCCTGAGCGGTCAGATCGAAGAGAAACGAGTTATCATTGAACTGTGCTGAACTCAGGGGTGTGAGTGTAATGTGCGTGCGTGTGTGCGTGCGTGCGTGTGTGGTGGTGTGTGGTGTGTGTGTGTGTGTGTGTGTGTGTGTGTGTGGTGTGTGTGGGCGTGCGTGCGTCGTGTGTTTGTTGTTGCTGCTGCTGTTGCTGTTGTTGTTGATACTGTCGTTGCTATTGATGAGTCACGTAAGGACCCAAGGCTTCTAGCTTAACACCGACCAGTACCTGTGACTTCTTCATTATACTGATCATAATCATAATATCCTGAATCAGTTCAGTGGGATATATCCGCACTCAATTCCAACGCGACCTACTCAAACCTGCTAGTGCTTGTTTATTATCACACAACAAAAAGATACAAGCCTTCAAATTTTTGAAAATTCTACTGACATGTACTTAAATCTTGATGCTCATTTTTAAATCTTCATTGTATAAAATTATCTGTATATTCGTATGTTATATGTTGTTCATATGTCAACAATACTTTTTTCATATGTATATGAATTGGTATCGTTTTTAGTAACCACACTGTACGTTCATGTCTGTTTGTTGTAAAACAAACAAAAAATAATTAAAAGTTAACAGCTAACAGGAATTGTCACGAGGTGTTGATGGACCCAGAATTAAAAAAAAGTTAATTAATAAAAAAAAAAAGATCTGCCAGTGATAATCTGGAAGACTTCCTTAAGCCAGCGCAGAACCCTAACCGTTGGCAAGGTCTGTTGAAATGAGGCAGGGAGAGGGACCTATAGAGAACGGTGAAATGTGCTGATGCCAAGTGTGAGAGTATGAGGTGCTGTCGGTGCGCTTTAAGCGGATGCCGTTTATGACAATATCCTTCGTCTTCAACTGCAGCTGTTGGCGTCAACAATGTGGACAACAGGCTGTCGACATCATTGATTGATGCTTAACTTATATAGCAAGTCCACCTTTCTGTTTTTGTGTTCAGTTGTGTGTGTGTGTGTGTGTGTGTGTGTGTGTGTGTGTGTGTGTGTGTGTGTGTGTGTGTGTGTGTGTGTGTGTGTGTGTCTGTGTGTGTGTGTCTCTGTGTGTGTGTATGTGTGTGTGTCTGTGTCTGTGTGTGTGTCTGTGTGTGTGTGTGTGTGTCTGTGTCTGTGTGTGTGTCTGTGTCTGCATGTGTGTCTGTGTGTCTGTATGTGTGTGTCTGCGTGCGTTTGAGTGTGTGTGTGTGTGTGCGTGTGTGTGTGTGTGTGTGTGTGTGTGTGTGTGTGCGTGTGTGTGTTTGTGTGTGTCGAGTCCAGCTTTCTTTTATTGTGTTCAATCGTGTATGAGTGTGTGTGTGTGTGTGTGTGGTGTGTGTGTGTGTGCGTGTGTGTGTGTCTGTGTGTGTGTGTGTGTGTGTGTTGTGTGTGTGTGTGTGTGTGTGTGTGTGTGTTGCGTGTGTGTGTGCACGCGTGTTTTGTGTGTGAATGTGTGCGTGTATGTGTTGTGTGTGTGTGCGTGCGTGTTTTTTTTTGTGCGTGTGTGTTTGGCGCGCGCATGCACGTTTTGTGTATGTGTCTGTGTGCCAACGTGTGTGTGTTTGCGTTTGTGTGTGTATGTGTGTGTGTTGTGTGTGTGTTGTGTGTGTGTGTGTGTGTGTGTGTGTGTGTGTGTGTGTATGCGTGAGTGCGTAAGTGTGTGTGTGTGTGTTGTGTTATGTTGTGTGTGGTGTTGTGTCGTGTCGTGTCGTGTCGTGTCGTGTTGTGTCGTGCTATGCTGTGTTGTGCTGTGCTGTGCTGTGTTGAGTTGTGTTGTGTTGTGTTGTGTTATGGTGTGTGTGTGTGTGTGTGTGTATGTGTGTGTGTGTGTGTGTGTGTGTGTGTATGTGTTAACAACAGAGAAAGAGCATAAAGGGTGGTGCTTCCTCTCCCCAATCACGTGACAGCCTCATTTCAATTCCTTCATCCATGCATTCGTCAACAAATCCACACACGTGCTTTTAGACAAAGTTGGAAGTGTCAGAAATACGATGTGATACGGGAGGGAGAGAGGGGGTGACGGCAGGTGATCAGACAGTTGCTGGACGTTAAACAATGACGTCTTCTGTCCATCAGTCATAAAGGTCTGACCCAACATAAGCTGGCAGTGACATCAACAGCCGTCGGAGGAAAGCTAGAAACGCCTTCAAATGGTGAACAAAGTATGGGTGTCTTCTTCCACCACCACCACCACCACCCTCCCCTGGCACGGTATCAACACCACGCTGAGACAGCACCAGACCTGTCTCCTGTCCACCCTATTTTACTGCTCAGAAGGAACAGAGTGACAGAATGGTTCAGACGTCCGTCTGCCAATAACTAAACTCGAGCTTCCTCCGTTCGTTTCTCGTTGATGTCTCGACTTTTCTTTTCAGTTTGACCGGAAAATCGAACTGAACAGACGTCTAGTCCTTCGAAAAGGGACGAAAAACGAGTCGGACCCGTGTGCCTTCTGGCTTGCACACGTTAAAGATCCCATGGCAGCTGAAAATCGCGGCATGGGATCTTTAAGGCCAGTTACGGTTCTTGACTTTCTGAAATTTTGATTATAAAAAATGGGTGGCGCTGCACTGTGGCGTCGTGCTGTCAAAGGGGAAAGCAGCCAGAGTTTTACATGGTAAATCCACTATGAGAAACAAACATGAACATGAATACCGGAGGAAGACAGTGATCTTACCAAGCTGTCAACCTTCTATACAAAGAACTTTCAGAGAACCGTGCAAATGTTCTGGTTCACCACCATCTCCAGCAAACAACTACTGGCCTGATGCAGTCGATAGAGTATGGGCACAATCAACAGACGATGGAGATGGATTGGGCACACCATCCGAAGAGCGTAGGATAACATCACTGGGCATCAGAGGGAAGACGCAAGACAGGAAAACCTAAGTACACCTGGCAACGAACAGCAGAGGAAAAACTCGAGGTCCTGAAACACACCTGGGGTAAGACAGGAAAACCTAAGTACACCTGGCAACGAACAGCAGAGGAAAAACTCGAGGTCCTGAAACACACCTGGGGTAAGACAGGAAAACCTAAGTACAACCTGGCAACGAACAGCAGAGGAAAAACTCGAGGTCCTGAAACACACCTGGGGTAAGACAGGAAAACCTAAGTACACCTGGCAACGAACAGCAGAGGAAAAACTCGAGGTCCTGAAACACACCTGGGGTAAGACAGGAAAACCTAAGTACACCTGGCAACGAACAGCAGAGGAAAAACTCGAGGTCCTGAAACATACCTGGGGTACCACAGCCCATCCGAACAGTAAGTAAATAATGTTCAGGTAAGACTGATGACACACGTCATGAATGCATAGCTGACCAAGCATGAAACAGACCCAGTGTGTGCACCATAGTAATTGTACATGTTGACCTAGTATTATATAAAATAAAAAAAAGGCTAGGTAGGACCTCAAGATCTGACAAGCACATATCTATATGCAGGCTTAAGGTTTGTACCATGATCATTCTTGATCTTCTCCATCACATGGCTCCTGTGACATTAGTGCATATGGAGTTCATTCCGAGTGCGGAGACATCATCTTGAGAAAGTGAAACTGAAACTGTGGTACCATAAAGAGGCTGGCCCATAGCAGACCAGGGTGGCGGGCCTTCATTGCTGCCCTACACGCCAGTGGTGTAATTGACAGTCAGTGAGTATGTAATGTTCAAGTGGGATTGATGACACACCTCATGAATGCAATAGCTGACCATGCATGAGACTGACATACTGCGTGCACCATAGTAATTGCGTGTGTTGACTGTTTGCGGTCCAACTGCTTATTGACAGATTTAATCACAGAATTTTGTTATTCCCCGGCCTAAGAGGGAATTGCAACTATGACAATTTCACCCAGATATTTTCACAGTTTTAATCACATTCATTGAACACTAGCTTAACAATATCAGAAAAGGACATTTTTTGTAGGGCTTGCTCATTTTGTACTCAGATAATTCCGTATGCTCTCCACCCAAATCTGCACTCAATTATCTAGCAGACTCCCTGAGCCTACGCAAAACCCTATACACTAGCAAGGTTTTGAAATGGGGGAGGTGGGAGGGAAAGGGACCTAACAGTAAGCTGACACCAGAAAATGATGGAAACAGTAAACTGACACCACCAGAATGATGGAAACTATCGACTGCAGAAACAGTAAACTGACACCACCAGAATGATGGAAACTATCGACTACAGAAACAGTAAACTGACACCACCAGAATGATGGAAACTATCGACTACAGAAACAGTAAACTGACACCACCAGAATGATGGAAACTATCGACTGCAGAAACAGTAAACTGACACCACCAGAATGATGGAAACTATCGACTGCAGAAACAGTAAACTGACACCACCAGAATGATGGAAACTATCGACTACAGAAACAGTAAACTGACACCACCAGAATGATGGAAACTATCGACTACAGAAACAGTAAACTGACACCACCAGAATGATGGAAACTATCGACTGCAGAAACAGTAAACTGACACCACCAGAATG
>JAPXFY010000016.1:4079085-4096585 GCA_030674185.1 Monoplex corrugatus
AGACAGACAAACAGAGACAGAGGCAGAGACAGAGACAGAAACAGAGAGACACACACAGACACAGACAGACAGACGAGACAGAGGGACAGACAGAACAGAGAGGATAGAGAGACACAACAGAGAGACAGGAGAGAGAGAGAGAGACAGAGAGAGAGAGAGACAGGATAGAGAGAGAGAGAGACAGGAGAGAGGATAGAGAGAAGGAGAGAGAGAGAGAGAGAGGAGAGAGAGAGAGAGAGAGAGAGAGAGAGAGAGAGAGACAGAGACAGAGAAGACAGAGGAGGGGGAGACAGACACACACACATGCACACACACACACACACACACACACACACACACACACACACTGACTGACAGACAGACAGACAGAGACAGAGAAAAAGAGACAGAAACCGTCAGAGATGTGATATGGTGAGGGGGTGAGGGAGCTGACAGTGAAAATGTATTGACAACACTTTCCACATGATTCACATCATACTAAATACGACTGGCACAGTCACTAAATGGGTGAACATCAGACTTTCGATCGGAGGGTGTAGGGTTAATCCTGTCCGGGTACCTGCCGCCAGGTGGGTAAAAGGGTGGACATTTTTTCCGACCACCCGGTGAACATAGGCTAAACACCCGTCGTGTGTAACGCACACAGACATCAAGTATGCACGTTAAGATCCTTAAATCACGTCAGTATCCTGTGTTTATGGAATATAATATGAACATCAAGTATGCCGTAAAGATCCTTAAATCACTCAGTATCCTGTGGTATTATGGAAATATGAAAATATGACATCAAGTATGCACGTTAAAGATCCCGTAACTTACGTCAGTATCCTGTGGTTTATGGAAATATGTAAATATGAACATCAAGTTTGCACGTTAACCCTTTCACTCCTGCAGCCCACCTACCAGCATCCTCCATTGTCGACCATGCTAGCAAAGCAAAAACTTAACCCTTTGACTCCCTCACCTTATCCACCAGCTTTCTGCAAGAAGCTGGTGGATAGGGTGCGGGAGTCAAAGGGTTTAAGTTTTTGCTGTTGGTGGACAGGGTGCGGGAGTCAAAGGGTCTGAGATCCTGTAAATCACGTCAGTGTCCTGTGGTTTATGGAAATATCAAAGTATCCACAAAGCACACAAATCAAAAAGGGAGTGTGCAGACTATGCAGCAACATACCGCCTGCATTGTGTGGGCAAAACAACATACGTACCCGCACCCGAAAACAAATCAGACGCTTGAAAAACAATCATAACAATATTGCTAGTGTTGTATCAATATTCTAATTTAAGAAAAAGGAATTACAGATATTGAACAAAGGGAAAAGAATAAAGTAAAGGAAGCAGTTCAGAACAAGTAAGGGAGCGGGGAGACAGTCAACTGACGCAATGATGAAAATAGATTAACTCTACGATATGCCATGTCATAGAATTATATAAAGAGTTCTAATTTCAACATCAATTTTCATATATACGTCAATCGATCAAGCGCATTGCAAAAGCAGGAGATGAAGGCAAATACATGTAAAGCAAGAACATGTAAACTCCTAACAACAACAATGAGACAGACAGGCAGACAACAGACAGATAGACAGCAGGCAGACAGACAGGAAGATAGACAGTGGGCCTCCATTTCAGTATGTGCCGCTAAAAGTGCAGGAAGGACCAAGGGTAGCAAACCCGATAGAATCTTTCAACCAGTATCTGTCCAGATTGTCTCCCATGACTACACGGGCAGTGTAGTGCATTGTGTGTGATCGCACACCTGTCCTGTCTTTGGTGTGAGACACACCATTGTTGCCACTGCTCACCACAGATTGATTTCATTCCGTCTTGATGTCTTACCGTCTGTCTATGCAAGTTTGTCTGTTCATGTATCAAAATACAACACCACGGATCATTCGAGTCCCAACACAGGGACTGCATAGCTACTTGGGGTTTTCAGTGATTCATTTTTTGGTTGGTCGTTTTATTTTTCCCAATGTCCTGAAATTCTGTAGATGTGTGAAATATCACACCAAAACCCTTACACATCGACACACATGTACACTTGCGGGCATAGGTGTGCACGCACGCACGCACACACACACACAAACACACACAAACACACACACACACAAACACACACACACATACACACACACACACACACACACACACACACATACACACACACACACACACAACACACACACACACACACACACACACACACAACACACACACACACACCAAAACACGCACTGACCTTCAGGGGAGGCTTGTCCATCAGAATTTTTTTCATCCCCTTCTTCCTCCTCTCTTCTTCCTCTCCCTCCTCTTCCACTTTCCCACTGTTTCCTCCTCCTTCTCCTTCTCCTCCTCTGAAGGTGTGGGCGGTTTGGGCTGAATGCCTAGTATCCTCCGATATATCTCCATCTTTTTGTTGTTGCTCTTGTTGTCGTCGCTGATTTCTGCTTGTGGGGTGTAAATGCCTCACCAATTCCCTGTAGTGTTGTGGTGAACCTTGGTGATATTCCTCAGCATGAACCTTTACAGCAATCCACTTGAATGTTTTCCAGTCACTTTGTTGTTGTTGTTGTTGTTTGTTGCTGCTGCTGCTGCTCAGCTGCTTACTGCTTGCTGTTGTTGTTGCTGCTGCTGCTGCGTTCTGCTGTTGTGAGGGGTGCAAATGTAAGACCAATTCTCTGTAATGTTGTGTGGTGTATTGGTGCTGTTGCTCAGCATGAGACACAGCAATCAATCACTCAATCAACCACTAGCAATCATGGGCCTATTTCTCTAAACATCTTGTTTCAGTCAACCCCAACGCACAAAATAACTTTAAAAAATTACCCTGCTGAAATATATAGTGAAGTACATAGTATGTACACAAATCAATAATGAATTCACCTACATTAGAACTCTTCGGTCTCTTCAGTATCAATCAAGGTATCAATTAACTTAATGATCTCTGAAATAAAAGCACATTTGATAACCAAATAAATAAATGTCACTCTTGATTCGTCACGTTTTATGTCAAATCTTCATTTTACCTCTTTGTTTCGTCAAATAAACACGCTTTTTAATATGTTACGTTTCAAACCAAATCTTTGTTTGCCTATTTTGTCTCGTTCAATTACTCACGTTTTGTTTCTATTTTTGTTTTTGTTTTTTTCGTAATACGTCACGTTTTACGCACATCTTTATTTGCCATTATTGTTTCGTCAAAAAACACACGTTCTCGATCTTTTCTCTTTTTCCTACTAAATCACGTTTTTACAGCAAATTCTCATTTGCCTATTTTGTTTCTTCCATCAAACACATAAAAAAAAAATTCATACTCGTCACTGACTTTGAAGCAACTACCATTTAGATAGGTACCACTGCATGTACTATTCTCTGGAACTGCTGTACCACTGCATGTACTATTCTCTGTGAACTGCTGTACCACGCATGTACATCTCTGTAACTGCTGTACACTCAGTCTATTCTCTGTGAACTGCTGTACACTGCATGTACTATTCTCTGTGAACTGCTGTACCACTGCATGTACTATTCTCGTGAACTGCTGTACACTGCATGTACTATTCTCTGTGAACTGCTAGTCAGAAACTGATTCCCCCAGCTCAGAACGATGATGCAACTAGAGACTGGTGAAGACAGAATACGTTAAAAGAGGGCACTGCTAAATAATAGTGTCAGGAGCCGTCACACTCATTTGGATGCAGAAGCACTGCCAAAGTGTTGTCAAGAGATGTCACATTCATGTTGATATCAAACTGACAGATGGCACACCGAGACAGGTGATAACAGGAGACAGAGGCAGACAACTCATCAGGTTACTGTTTTAACACACCACACAGGGCCATTCTGTCACTGTCGTGCCCCCCCCTCTCCTCTCTCCTCTCTCTCTCTCTCTCCATAGCCGTCACAGCGCAAACCTATGTGTGAACATGTGTGGATGGTGGGAAGGGGGGTAGGGTGGGGTAATCAGTGGAGGTGGAGAAAGGGAGGGGAGTGATCATGGAGTTGTTCCTGTCAGTCCACTCTGATCATGGTGCAATTTGGCCGGTTCCTGTATTTTAAAACTTTAAAGAAAAACAGAAGAAAGAAAGACACAAAGAAAGAAAGACACAAAGAAAGAAAGAAAAGAATAGGAAAAAATTTTCAGCGGGCTAGGTGATTTGTTATTTGTTCGGTTTGGTTGTGCTTGCTTGCTTGCTTGCTTGCTTGCTTTGCTTTTTGTTTGTGTTTGTGTGTGTGTGTGTGTGTGTGTGTGTTGTGTGTGTGTGTGTGTGTGTGTGTGTGTGTGTGTGTGTGTGTGTGTGTGTGTGTGTGTGTGTGGTGTGTGTGTGTGTGTGTGTGTGTGTGTGTGTGTTGTTTTGATAGAACCAAAGACGAAAAATTCCGTCAGACGAGTTCAACCCCCATACCGCATTGACAATCTTAACGCTCCACTCATTCATGTGCTTTCTGGGTTTCATAGGATCTGTTCAACCACCCACCCACACAACCGTCCCCATTTCAAGGCTGGCAAACGCTGGCTCAAGCAGCAGATTTGGGAGGAGCGCAAACGTTATTGTCCAAGTGCGATGAAAACTTCTTCAGCAAAGTACCAGTTTGTACAAGTTCACCATGTGGAGTGGCACAGATCACCAGGTGTGTAACCTACAGTCACCATCACTTGACCTGACCTGATATACTGTCACCTGGGATCATTCTGTGCCAGTGTCAGTTCACCACTACCTGTCTGTCTTTAGGGACGGAGAAAGTAAAGCAGCAAATGAGAGGAGATGGGCACCGCCCTGAAAATTACTGATCCTGAAGGCAGGTCAGAGATATCAAAGATCTGACTCCTGAACGATGGCTTAGATGAGAGCACAACACATTGACACGTAGGACAACACTTTACCCCGTACAGCACAACACATTGACACGTAGGACGACACTTTACCCCGTACAGCACAACACATTAACACGTAGGACAACACTTTACCCCGTACAGCACAACACATTAACACGTAGGACAACACTTTACCCCGTACAGCACAACACATTAACACGTAGGACAACACTTTACCCCGTACAGCACAACACATTAACACGTAGGACAACACTTTACCCCGTACAGCACAGCACATTAACACGTAGGACAACACTTTACCCCATACAGCACAACACATTAACACGTAGGACAACACTTTACCCCGTACAGCACAACACATTAACACGTAGGACAACACTTTACCCCGTACAGCACAACACATTAACACGTAGGACAACACTTTACCCCGTACAGCACAACACATTAACACGTAGGACAACACTTTACCCCGTACAGCACAGCACATTGACACGTAGGACGACACTTTACCCCATACAGCACAACACATTAACACGTAGGACAACACTTTACCCCGTACAGCACAACACATTAACACGTAGGACAACACTTTACCCCGTACAGCACAACACATTAACACGTAGGACAACACTTTACCCCGTACAGCACAACACATTAACACGTAGGACAACACTTTACCCCGTACAGGACAGCACATTAACACGCAGGACAGCACTTTACCCAGTACAGTACAACACTTTAACACGTAGGACAACACTTTACCCCGTACAGCACAACACATTAACACGTAGGACAGCACTTTACCCCGAGCAGCACAACACATTAACACGTAGGACAACACTTTACCCCGTACAGCACAGCACATTAACACGTAGGACAACACTTTACCCCGTACAGCACAGCACTTTTAACACGATATTTGGCCTGTCCAATGGAATCAATGTTGATTATGACAATCTCCGAGGAAATATGCTACTGCGCCCATTATTTTCTTCTCTTCTATTATTTACTGATCTATCTGATATCATTTCACTGTGGTGAAAGACAACGACAACGACAACGACCTCCTCCCCACCTCCCCCCCCCCCGTCCCCCCCCCCTTCATATAAAATATATTGTTGGGAAATCTGTTAAGTTTCTCAAGATGGTGTGAGCACTGCAGTCATCATACCGATCTATAGGGACACTACAGGTACCTAGTGTGAGCACTGCAGTCATCATACCGATCTATAGGGACACTACAGGTACCTGGTGTGAGCACTGCAGTCATCATACCGATCTATAGGGACACTACAGGTAGCTGGTGTGAGCACTGCAGTCATCATACCGATCTATAGGGACACTACAGGTACCTGGTGTGAGCACTGCAGTCATCATACCGATCTATAGGGACACTACAGGTACCTGGTGTGAGCACTGCAGTCATCATACCGATCTATAGGGACACTACAGGTAGCTGGTGTCAGGACTATAGTGGTCATGCCGATCTGTAGGGACAGACACTATAGTGGTTATACTGATCTATAGGATACTACAGGTATCTGGTGTGAGAACTGTAGCAATCATACAGATCTATAGGGACACTACACCACAGCATGGTGTGAGGACGGCAGTCGACATACCGATGTATATTTTCTTCTCTTCTATTATTTAGTGATCTATCTGATATCATTTCACTGTAGTGAAAGACGACAACGACCTCCTCCCCACCCCCACCCCCCTTCATATAAAATACATTGTTGGGAAATCTGTTAAGTTTCTTAAGATGGCATCTCCGCGCTCGGTTTAGGGAATGTATTCCACAGGTAGCTGGTGTATAGGGACACTACACCACAGGTACCTGGTGTGAGGACTGTAGTCGTCATACCGATGTATAGGGACACTACACCACAGGTACCTGGTGTGAGGACTGTAGTCGACATACCGATGTATAGGGACACTACACCACAGGTACCTGGTGTGAGGACTGTAGTCGACATACCGATGTATAGGGACACTACACCACAGGTACCTGGTGTGAGAATTGTAGTCGACATACCGATGTATAGGGACACTAGACCACAGGTACCTGGTGTGAGGAATGTAGTCGTCATACCGATGTATAGGGACACCACAGGTACCTGGTGTGAGGACTGTAGTCGACATACCGATGTATAGGGACACCACAGGTACCTGGTGTGAGGACTGTAGTCGTCATACCGATGTATAGGGACACTACACCAGAGGTACCTGGTGTGAGAACTGTAGTCGTCATACCGATGTATAGGGACACCACAGGTACCTGGTGTGAGAACTGTAGTCGACATACAGATGTATAGTGACACCACAGGTACCTGGTGTGAGGACTGTAGTCGTCATACCGATGTATAGGGACACTACACCACAGGTACCTGGTGTGAGGACTGTAGTCCACATACCGATGTATAGGGACACCACACCACAGGTACCTGGTGTGAGAACTGTAATCGACATACCGATGTATAGGGACACCACAGGTACCTGGTGTGAGAACTGTAGTCGACATACCGATGTATAGGGACACCACACCACAGGTACCTGGTGTGAGAACTGTAGTCGACATACCGATGTATAGGGACACCACACCACAGGTACCTGGTGTGAGGACTGTAGTCGACATACCGATGTATAGGGACACCACACCACAGGCACCTGGTGTGAGAACTGTAGTCGACATACCGATGTATAGGGACACTACACCACAGGTACCTGGTGTGAGAACTGTAGTCGACATACCGATGTATAGGGACACCACACCACAGGTACCTGGTGTGAGAACTGTAGTCGACATACCAATGTATAGGGACACCACAGGTACCTGGTGTGAGGACTGTAGTCGACATACCGATGTATAGGGACACCACACCACAGGTACCTGGTGTGAGGACTGTAGTCGACATACCGATGTATAGGGACACCACAGGTACCTGGTGTGAGGACTGTAGTCGACATACCGATGTAAAGGGACACCACAGGTACCTGGTGTGAGGACTGTAGTCGACATACCGATGTATAGGGACACCACACCACAGGTACCTGGTGTGAGGACTGTAGTCGACATACCGATGTATAGGGACACTACACCACAGGTACCTGGTGTGAGGAATGTAGTCGACATACCGATGTATAGGGACACTACACCACAGGTACCTGGTGTGAGAACTGTAGTCGACATACCGATGTATAGGGACACCACAGGTACCTGGTGTGAGGACTGCAGTCGACATACCGATGTATAGGGACACCAAGGTACCTGGTGTGAGGACTGCAGTCGACATACCGATCTATAGAGACACTACACCACAGGTACATGGTGTGAGGACTGTAGTCGACATACCGATGTATAGGGACACCACACCACAGGTACCTGGTGTGAGGACTGTAGTCGTCATACCGATGTATAGGGACACCACACCAACGGTACCTGGTGTGAGGACTGTAATTGTCATACCGATGTATAGGGACACCACAGGTACCTGGTGTGAGGACTGTAGTCGTCATACCGATGTATTAGGACACTACACCACAGGTACCTAGTGTGAGGACTTTAGTCGACATACCGATGTATAGGGACACCACACCACAGGTACCTGGTGTGAGGACTGTAGTCGACATACCGATGTATAGGGACACCACAAGGTACCTGGTGTGAGGAATGTAGTCGACATACCGATGTATAGGGACACTACACCACAGGTACCTGGTGTGAGGAATGAGTCGACATACCGATGTATAGGGACACTACACCACAGGTACCTGGTGTGAGGACTGTAGTCGACATACCGATGTAAAGGGACACCACAGGTACCTGGTGTGAGGGCTGCAGCCGACATACCGATGTATAGGGACACCACAGGTAGCTGGTGTGAGGGTGTATTGACATACCGATCTATAGGGACACTACACCACAGGTACCTGGTGTGAGGACTATAGTCAACATACCGATGTATAGGGACACCACAGGTACCTGGTGTGAGGACTGTAGTCGACATACCGATCTATAGGGACACTACACCACAGGTACCTGGTGTGAGGACTGTAGTCGTCATATCGATGTATAGGGACACTACACCACAGGCACCTGGTGTGAGGACTGTAGTCGTCATACCGATGTATAGGGACACTACACCACAGGTATCTGATGTGAGGACTATAGTGGACATACAGATGTATAGGGACACCACAAGTACCTGGTGTGAGGACTGTAGTCGACATACAGATGTATAGGGACACCACATGTCCCTGGTGTGAGGACTGTAGTCGACATACCGATGTATAGGGACACTACACCACAGGTACATGGTGTGAGGACTGCAGTCGACATACCGATGTATAGGGACACTACACCACAGGTACCCGCTGTGAGCACTGCAGTCGTCATACCGATGTATGGGGACACTACACCACAGGTACCTGGTGTGAGGACTGCAGTCGACATACGGATGTATAGGGACACTACACCACAGGTACCTGGTGTGAGGACTGCAGTCGTCATACCGATGTATAGGGACACTACACCACAGGTATCTGATGTGAGGACTATAGTGGACATACCGATCTATAGGGACACTACACCACAGGTACCTGGTGTGAGGACTATAGTCAACATACCGATGTATAGGGACACCACAGGTACCTGGTGTGAGAACTATAGTCGACATACCGATCTATAGGGACACTACACCACAGGTACCTGGTGTGAGGACTGTAGTCGTCATACCGATGTATAGGGACACTACACCACAGGCACCTGGTGTGAGGACTGTAGTCGTCATACCGATGTATAGGGACACTACACCACAGGCACCTGGTGTGAGGACTGTAGTCGTCATACCGATGTATAGGGACACTACACCACAGGTACCTGGTGTGAGGACTGTAGTCGACATACCGATCTGTAGGGACACTACAAGGTACCTGGTGTGAGGAATGTAGTCGACATACCGATGTATAGGGACACTACACCACAGGTACCTGGTGTGTGGAATGTAGTCGACATACCGATCTATAGGGACACCACAGGTACCTGGTGTGAGGACTGTAGTCGACATACCGATGTATAGGGACACTACACCACAGGTACCTGGTGTGAGGACTGTAGTCGACATACCGATGTATAGGGACACTACACCACAGGTACCTGGTGTGAGGAATGTAGTCGACATACCGATGTATAGGGACACTACACCACAGGTACCTGATGTGAGGACTGTAGTCGACATACCGATGTAAAGGGACACCACAGGTACCTGGTGTGAGGGCTGCAGTCGACATACCGATGTATAGGGACACCACAGGTACCTGGTGTCAGGGTGTAGTTGACATACCGATGTATAGGGACACTACACCACAGGTACCTGGTGTGAGGACTGTAGTCGACATACCGATGTATAGGGACACCACAGGTACCTGGTGTGAGGAATGTAGTCGTCATACCGATGTAAAGGGACACTACACCACAGGTACCTGGTGTGAGGACTGTAGTCGTCATACCGATGTATAGGAACACCACAGGTACCTGGTGTGAGGGACTGTAGTCGTCATACCGATGTATAGGGACACCACAGGTACCTGGTGTGAGGGTGTAGTCGTCATACCGATGTATAGGGACACTACACCACAGGTACCTGGTGTGAGGACTGTTGTCGTCATGCCGATGTATAGGGACACCACAGGTACCTGGTGTGAGGACTGTAGTCGTCATACCGATGTATAGGGTCACCACAGGTACCTGGTGTGAGGACTGTAGTCGTCATACCGATGTATAGGGACACCACAGGTACCTGGTGTGAGGGTGTAGTCGTCATGCCGATGTATAGGGACACCACAGGTACCTGGTGTGAGAACTGTAGTCGACATACCGATGTATAGGGACACCACAGGTACCTGGTGTGAGGACTGTAGTCGACATACCGATGTATAGGGACACTACATCACAGGTATCTGGTGTGAGGACTGTAGTCGTCATGCCGATGTATAGGGACACCACAGGTACCTGGTGTGAGGACTGTAGTCGACATAACGATCTATAGGGACACTACACCACAGGTACCTGGTGTGAGAACTGTAGTCGTCATACAGATCTATAGGGACACTACACCACAGGTACCTGATGTGAGAACTGTAGTCGTCATACCGATGTATAAGGACACCACAGGTACCTGGTGTCAGGACTGTAGTCGTCATACCGATGTATAGGGACACTACACCACAGGTACCTGGTGTGAGGACTGTAGTTGTCATACCGATGTATAGGGACACTACACCACAGGTACTTGGTGTGAGGACTGTAATCGTCATACCGATGTATAGGGACACTACACCACAGGTACCTGGTGTGAGGACTGTAGTCGACATACCGATGTATAGGGACACTACACCACAGGCACCTGGTGTGAGGACTATAGTCGACATACCAATGTATAAGGACCCCACAGGTACCTGGTGTGAGGACTGTAGTCGTCATACCGATGTATAGGGACACTACACCACAGGTACCTGGTGTGAGGACTGTAGTCGACATACCGATGTATAGGGACACTACACCACAGGTACCTGGTGTGAGGACTGTAGTCGACATACCAATGAATAAGGACCTCACAGGTACCTGGTGTGAGGACTGTAGTCGTCATACGGATGTATAGGGACACCACAGGTACCTGGTGTGAGAACTGTAGTCGACATACCGATGTATAGGGACACCACACCACAGGTACCTGGTGTGAGGACTGTAGTCGACATACCGATGTATAGGGACACCACAGGTACCTGGTGTGAGGACTGTAGTCGTCATACCAATGTATAGGGACACCACAGGTACCTGGTGTGAGGACCGTAGTCGTCATACCGATGTATAGGGACATTATACGACAGGTACCTGGTGTGACGGCTGTAGTCGTCATGCCGATGTATAGGGACACTACACCACAGGTACCTGGTGTGAGGACCGTAGTCGTAATACCGATGTATAGGGACATTATACGACAGGTACCTGGTGTGACGACTGTAGTCGTCATGCCAACCACGGCCTCACTTTACAGGCGCTTATCTCGATAGAGGCACAGCTGTGCTATACTACTGTTTTGGGTCGTTTTCGGTGTGTGTGTGTGTGTGTGTGTGTGTGTGTGTGTGTGTGTGTGTGTGTGTGTGTGGTTTGTGTGTGTGTGTGTATGTGTGTGTGTGTGTGTGTGTGTGTGTGTTGTGTGTGTGTGTGTGTGTGTGTGTGTGTGTGTGTGTGTTTTCTTTCTTTTTGTTTTTTTGTTTTTTGAATTGTTGTTGCTTGATTATTTAAACATGATTCATAGCAGTATCAATACATATCTACAGAATGCAGTATTTTTTTAAAAGATAAAATAACGTGTCATTTTGTAAAGAGTAGCATCACTGTAGGGGCTATGTTTCCACCAACACTACTGTGGCTTTTGTCACTTCACAGCATGCAGCTGTTACCAACAACCTGGAGATCCAGACTGCAGACAAAATTCTGATACCTGGGCAGTATAGTGAGCAGTGATGGATCTCTTGATGTTGAAGGGAGAAGAGTGGCAGAATGGTTCAGACGTTCGCCTGCCAATAACTAAACTCGAGGTTCCAGGGTTCGCACTCCCCACAGAGACCTCGACTTTTCTCCTCAGTTTGACCAGAAAATTGAACTGAACGTCCAGTCCTTCAGAAGGAAACGAAAAACAAGTCTGATCCGTGCGCCTTCTGGTAGTTGAAAATCGTGAAGAGAAGGGCACTGCCCGGCTGCCTTGGTAAAAAACATTGGACACATAGTAGATTTCTCAGGTCGCACCCCTTGAAGACTAATTAACCTTCTTGCCTTTCTGAAGTCTTGGTTAAAAAATAAATGAATACGAATATGAATTTGAAGCGAGGGAGAAGGGATGGGCGCCGCCCTCGTGGTGCTGGCCTCGGGAAAAGTCGAGGTGTCTGCTACCTCACTCCCCTACGATCTTAGGGTTATGGAACTACCTAGGTTGGACCTCAGGACCTGGCCAGCTCGTGGGTTTATGTGCAGGCTTAAGGCTTGTGCCATGATCATTCTGGATCTTCTCCATCACATGGCACATGAGACTTTAGTGCACATAAATCCATTCCGAGCGCGGAGACGTTATCTTGAGAAACTGAAACTGAAACTGATGCTGAGGTGGTGCCGGGTGTCTTCAAGATTAGCTTTGTCTTTGAAAGGCTGATTAAGAGGTTGCGAAAAGACCATGGCATCAGGCTCTCCACAAAGATTGCAGTGTTCACAGCAGTAGTCGTTAGCGTTCTGCTGTACTGATGCCACACCTGGACTACCTACCGACAACACATTCAACAGCTGGAACAATTATATCAAAGGGTCTGTGCAAGAGCTGTAATATCACGTGATAAGATGGAATTCCAGCCTTCCAGTTCTAAAAAGAAGTGTGGTTTGCCAACTATAGAGCGTCTACTCAGCAAATGTAACTTTTGTTGGCCAGGACACGTTGTCCACATGGAAGACAACCGCATCCCAAACATGCCTATGTATGGAGAGACGAAGCAAGAACATCGTGACCAGGGAAGACCACTGAAGTGATACAAGGACACTCTGAAGGCCAACCTCATTAGCTGTGGCATCAACACCACCCACTGGGATGACATTGCCCACAACACGGTAACCTGGTGACAGTAGTGCACACAGGGCACAATCACAAATGAACAGTGCGTAACAGCTGATAGTCACCAGAAGAGGAAATGGATGAAGCAGAACCCAAAGCCACAGGACTCCTTCCCGTGCAGAACTTGTGGAAGAAAATGTACCTCCAGGATGGGTATTGTATCCCACATGAAGACCCACACCAGGCAATAAAGGACCAGTATACCTACTGTCCCATATGAAGACTCACACCAGGTGATAAAGGACCAGTATACCTACTATCCCATATGAAGACCCACACCACGTAATAAGGGACCAGTATGCCTACTATCCCACATGAAGACCCACACCAGGTGATAAAGGACCAGTATGTCTACTATCCCACATGAAGACCCACACCAGGTGATAAAGGACCAGTATGTCTACTATCCCACATGAAGACCCACACCAGGTGATAAAGGACCATATGCCTACTGTCCCACATGAAGACCCACACCAGGTGATAAAGGACCAGTATATCTACTACTATCCCACATGAAGACCCACACCAGGTGATAAAGGACCAGTATGTCTACTGTCCCACATGAAGACCCACACCAGGTGATAAAGGACCAGTATGTCTACTATCCCACATGAAGACCCACACCAGGTGATAAAGGACCAGTATGTCTACTATCCCACATGAAGACCCACACCAGGTGATAAAGGACCAGTATGTCTACTATCCCACATGAAGACCCACACCAGGTGATAAAGGACCAGTATGTCTACTGTCCCACATGAAGACCCACACCAGGTGATAAAGGACCAGCATGCCAACTATCCCACATGAAGACCCACACCAGGTGATAAAGGACCAGCATGCCAACTATCCCACATGAAGACCCATACCAGGTGATAAAGGACCAGTATGTCTACTATCCAACATGAAGACCCACACCAGGTGATAAAGGACAGTATGTCTACCATCCCACATGAAGACCCACACAGGTGATAAAGGACCAGTATGTCTACTATCCCACATGAAGACCCACACCAGGTGATAAAGGACCAGTATGCCTACCATCCCACATGAAGACCCACACTAGACGGTAAAGGACCAGTATGTTTACCATCCCACATGAAGACCCACACCAGGTGATAAAGGACCAGTATGTCTACCATCCCACATGAAGACCCACACCAGGTGATAAAGGACCAGTATGTCTACCATCCCACATGAAGACCCACACCAGGTGATAAAGGACCAGTATGTCTACTATCCCACATGAAGACCCACACCAAGTGATAAAGGACCAGTATGTCTACTATCCCACATGAAGACCCACACCAAGTGATAAAGGACCAGTATGCTACTATCCCACATGAAGACCCACACCAGGTGATAAAGGACCAGTATGCCTACTATCCCACATGAAGACCCACACCGGGTGATAAAGACCAGTATGTCTACTATCCCACACAAAGACCCACACAGATGATAAGGACCAGTATGTCTACTATCCCACATGAAGACCCACACCAGGTGATAAAGGACCAGTATGTCTACTATCCACACGAAGACCACACCAGGTGATAAGGACCAGTATGTCTACTATCCCACATGAAGACCCACACCAGGTGATAAAGGACCAGTATGTCTACTATTCCACATGAAGACCCACACCAGGTGATAAAGGACCAGTATGTCTACTATCCCACATGAAGACCCACACCAGGCGATAAAAGACCAGTAAGTCTACTGTCCCACATGTCGGATCAAGGGGAGAGTCCATCAGTACAGTAAATAATGTCCAGTCATATCCTAAGCTGAAACAGTGATTGTTTTGGTTTGTTCCCCCAGTAGACACCAGCCAATGCTGAAGCCTTCATGGTCATTATTTGTCAGTTGTAATGACATCAAATGTCAAACGATACCAGCATGACAAAATAACATGGCAGAAATATCTATCACCTGGGTAGCCTTGACAACGTTGAAGACAGAGACAGAGAGAGTGAGAGAAAGACAGTTACAGACACAGAAAGAGGAGGGGAGGTAGAGAGGGGAGAGAGAAAATGAGAGAGATAGACAGAGACAGAGAGAGACAAGACACAGTGACATAGAGACAAACAAGCAGACGAGACAGGCATGACAGAGAAAACAGCAGAAGAGAGCAGAGCAGACAGAGAAAGACGAGAAGAGAGAGACAGAAGAGCACAGTGACAGAAAGAAAAGAGAGACAGAGACAGAGAAGGCAACAGAGAATAACGAGAAGGAGAAAACATTGAACGACAGAACAAACAGACAAAAGGATAGACAACGAGACAACCAGTGACATACAAAGACAAACAAGACAGACAGAACACAAACCAGAGAGAACGAGCGGGGCCGAGACACAGACAGAGACACGACAGAAAACCTAGAAAGACAGAGTACAGCAGTCCGAACAGTTCAAACACAAACACCTTTAAGCCTTCTACGATCGAGTCACTACACACACGCACACACACACACACACACACACACACACACACACCAGCCACACCAGCACACACACACCACACACACACACACACACACACACACACACACACCACAGCACGCGCACGGCGCGCACACACACACACACACACACAAACACACCCCACACACAGCACACACACACACACACACAACACACACACACGCACCACCACCACACACACACCACACACACACACGCACACACCACGCACACACACACACCACCACACGCAACAACACACACACACACACACACACACGCACACGCCACAACAACACACACACCGCACACACGCACACACACACACCACACACCCCACACACACACCACACACCACACACACACACACACACACACACACACACACAACACACACACACACATGATAATCACAGCTATAAAATGTACGTGAACAACACCGAGAAGAACAACAAAAAGAAATCAAAATATATGTAACAAGAATAACAAAAACAACAGCAATAGCAGCAACAACCAACAACCAAAAAAAAAAAACCCAAAAAAAACAAAAAACAACAAAAAAGAAGAAGATAGAAAGAAAAAGAAAAGAAAGAAAACACAAAAGCAGGAACAGAGAAAAAAAAGTGGTCAGACACGAAAGACAGAAAGACGTCTTATTTGACACGGCACAATGTGTGACCAAAGATGAAAACAGAATTCATGATATGATAGCAAGAGCACTGTGTAGACATATCAACTAACAAATTACAGCGAGGTTGGTAATGCAGTATTAAGCAAATCTGCCATGGTGATATGAGAGAGGGGGGAAGACGAATGAGGGAGGGGGAGAGAGATGCAGACAGAGAAAGACACAGAATAGATGTACAGACATAGAGCTGTCGGATAGGGTAAGGGAGTCAAAACGATATATTTTTGCTGGTGGTGGATAGGGTGCAGGAGTGAAAGGGTTAAAGATGCTGTCCCTGTTTCTTTCACAACACGTATTTCTAAATGTGTACATCTAAATCAATGGCACTGTCGCTGTCCCTTTCACAACATGTTGCTCTAAAAGCCATGCTCATCTGATTACCAAACCGTATTGTGTTTCCTCCGATAGCCACAGTGTCTGTGAAGCGTACCACCACCCCCCCCCCCCCTCTCTCCCAACTTTTGTGTTTCTTTATCAAATGTCTTTTTTTATTGTAGTTGTTTTTGTTTGTTGTTTCTTGTTTGTTTTGTGCGTTGTTATATGTGTGCGTGTATGTATGTGTGTGTTGTTGTGTGGTGTGTGTGTGTGGTTGTGTGTGTGTGGGTGTGTCGTGTGTGTGTGTGTGTGTGCGGCTGTGCGTGCGTGGTGGTGTGTGGTGGTGGTGGTGTGTGTGTGTGTGTGTGTGTGTGTGTGTTACATTCCTTCTGTTTTCTTCCTTTTTTTATTTTTGTTTTTGTTTTGAGGGCAGATGTCTGTCTATACGTTTGTGTGTCAGTGATCATTAAAATTCACTGACACCCGCTGAGTTCCCTTCGTCCCCACCCCCACCCCACCCACACCCCCTTTTTTTC
>JAPXFY010000016.1:4111585-4146585 GCA_030674185.1 Monoplex corrugatus
TTTCCCCCTCGTCCTTATTGATTTTAAAGTGGCGCTGGTAACTGCCCTTTGCTCTCAGCTCAGTCTCAGTCTCACCCTCGTGCTTTCCCGCTCACGCACACACTGTGATGACCCCTTCACTCCCTTACCCTGTCCACCAGCTTTCTTAACCCTTTCAATGTCTCATCCTGTCCACCAGCTTCCTTAACCCTTTCACTCCCCTCACCCTGTCCACCAGCTACCTTAATCCTTTGATTCCCTCACCCTGTCCACCAGCTTCCTTAACCCTTTCACTTCCTCACTTTATCCACCAGCTTTTTAACCCATTCACTCCTCATCTTGTCCACCAGCTTCTTAGCCCTTTTACTCCCTTACCCTGTCCACCAGCTTCCTTAGCCCTTTTACTCCCTTACCCTGTCCACCAGCTTCTTAGCCCTTTTACTCCCTCACCCTGTCCACCAGCTTCCTTAATCCTTTGATTCCCTCACCCTGTCCACCAGCTTCCTTAACCCTTTCACTGCCAGACCCTGTCCACCAGCTACCTTAATCCTTTGATTCCCTCACCCTGTCCACCAGCTTCCTTAACCTTTCACTTCCTCACTCTATCCACCAGCTTTCTTAACCCATTCACTCCTCATCTTGTCCACCAGCTTCCTTAACCCTTTTATTCCCTCACCCTATCCACCAGCTTCCTTAACCCTTTTATTCCCTCACCCTGTCCACCAGCTTCCTTAAACCTTTTACTCCCTCACCCTGCCTTTTACTTCCTCACCCAATCCACCAGCTTCCTGATTAGTCCTGATACGGCTCTAGTGGTCGGCTGGGCTATAAGCAATATGAATTGAATTGGGCTTCCTGACTCTTCCATGCCCTTACATTATCCACCAGCGTCTTTAACCCTTTTACTTCCTCACCCTATCCACCAGCTTCCTTAACCCTTTTATTCCCTCATCCTGTCCATCAGCTTTCTTAATCCTTTTACTCCCTCACCCTATCCACCAGCTTCCTGACTCTTTCACGCCTTCACACTATCCATCAGCTTCCTTAACCCTTTCACTCCCCCCACCCTATCCACAGCTTCCTTAACCTTTTCACTCCCTCACCCAATCCACCAGCTTCCTTAACCATTTCACTCCCCTCACCCTATCCATCAGCTTTCTTAACCCTTCCATTCACTCACCTTATCCACCAGCTTGCTTAACCCTTTCACTCCCTCATTCTATCCGCTAGCTTGCATAACCCATTCTTTCTCACCCTGTTGAGCTTAGTGCTTCATAGGTCCTTCTATCCCCTCCCTATTTCAAGAACTTTCCAGCACATAGGTTTTTCTGCATGCCTAGAGAGTCCAGATTGCATAATTGCTGGCAGATTTGGAAGGAGTGCATGAGGAACTGTCTGAGCACGTGAATCCCTCTTGATCAAACTCCAACCTTCTGTCCGCCAGCTTCCTGCTGCTTTTTCTCTCCCTCACCCTGTCCACCAGCTTTCAGCTGCTTTTTCTCTCCCTCACCCTGTCCACCAGCTTTCAGCAGCATTTTGTCTCCCTCACCCTGTCCACCAGCTTTTTCTCTCCCTCACCCTGTCCACCAGCTTTCAGCAACATTTTGTCTCCCTCACCGTCCACCAGCTTTTTCTTCCTTCACCCTGTCCACCAGCTTTTTCTTCCCTCACCCTGTCCACCAGCTTTTTCTTCCCTCACCCTGTCCACCAGCTTTTTCTTCCTTCACCCTGTCCACCAGCTTTTTCTTCCTTCACCCTGTCCACCAGCTTTTCCTTCCCTCACCCTGTCCACCAGCTTTTTCTTCCCTCACCCTGTCCACCAGCTTTTTCTTCCTTCACCCTGTCCACCAGCTTTTTCTTCCTTCACCCTGTCCACCAGCTTTTTCTTCCCTCACCCTGTCCACCAGCTTTTTCTTCCCTCACCCTGTCCACCAGCTTTTTCTTCCTTCACCCTGTCCACCAGCTTTTTCTTCCCTCACCCTGTCCACCAGCTTTTTCTTACTTCACCCTGTCCAGCTTTTTCTTCCCTCACCCTGTCCACCAGCTTTTTCTTCCCTCACCCTGTCCACCAGCTTTTTCTTCCCTCACCCTGTCCACCAGCTTTTTCTTCCTTCACCCTGTCCACCAGCTTTTTCTTCCCTCACCCTGTCCACCAGCTTTTTCTTCCTTCACCCTGTCCACCAGCTTTTTCTTCCTTCACCCTGTCCACCAGCTTTTTCTTCCCTCACCCTGTCCACCAGCTTTTTCTTCCCTCACCCTGTCCACCAGCTTTTTCTTCCTTCACCCTGTCCACCAGCTTTTTATTCCCTCACCCTGTCCACCAGCTTTTTCTTCCTTCACCCTGTCCACCAGCTTTTTCTTCCCTCACCCTGTCCACCAGCTTTTTCTTCCTTCACCCTGTCCACCAGCTATTTCTTCCCTCACCCTGTCCACCAGCTGTTTCTTCCCTCACCCTGTCCACCAGCTTTTTCTTCCTTCACCCTGTCCACCAGCTTTTTCTTCCCTCACCCTGTCCACCAGCTTTTTCTTCCTTCACCCTGTCCACCAGCTTTTTCTTCCTTCACCCTGTCCACCAGCTTTTTCTTCCCTCACCCTGTCCACCAGCTTTTTCTTCCCTCACCCTGTCCACCAGCTTTTTCTTCCTTCACCCTGTTCACCAGCTTTTTCTTCCCTCACCCTGTCCACCTGCTTTTTCTTCCCTCACCCTGTCCACCAGCTTTTTCTCTCCCTCACCCTGTCCACCAGCTTCCACCAGCTTTTTTTTCCCTCACCCTGTCCACCAGTTTCCTAACTCTTTCAGAATTCCACGGCCCGTCTTGCACTTCATAAAAACAGACCTGATCTTGTCACTCCCTTGCTTCACTGTCTCCACTGGCTGCCTGTTTCTCTAAGAATTTGATGCAAAATCAACACATTGTGCTACAAGTGTATCAATGGTACTGCACCTATTTATCCTCATGACCATCTCTGATTGTACACCCCTACCTGACCCCACCGTTCTGCTTCTGATACTACTTGTCCACAAGTTCTTCCGTACAAATGTACCACAGTCAGTCGCCATTCTTTTTCTGTGTCTGGTGCATGCAACTGGAACGATCTTCCACCATCTATTTGACAGTTACAAGTCTTCTGAAATCTGTTTGAAGACATACCGTTTTGTCCAGCAGTGATTTCCCCCTCTACATGTTCACTCTTTCACCCCACTGCCCTCCTATCCTCCCCCTGAGTCTGTGTGTGCTTTGTGCCCTGAAGTTTTGGTCGTTGAGAGTGACAGCTTGGTCTGTGCTTTGTGCCCTGAAGTTTTGGTCGTTGACAGTGACAGCTTGGTCTGTGCTTTGTGCCCTGTAGTTTTGGTTGTTGAGAGTGACAGCTTGGTCTGTGCTTTGTGCCCTGAAGTTTTGGTTGTTGAGAGTGACAGCTTGGTCTGTGCTTTGTGCCCTGAAGTTTTGGTCGTTGAGAGTGACAGCTTGGTCTGTGCTTTGTGCCCTGAAGTTTTGGTCGTTGAGAGTGACAGCTTGGTCTGTGCTTTGTGCCCTGAAGTTTTGGTTGTTGAGAGTGACAGCTTGGTCTGTGCTTTGTGCCCTGAAGTTTTGGTCGTTGAGAGTGACTGCTTGGTCTGTGCTTTGTGCCCTGTAGTTTTGGTTGTTGAGAGTGACAGCTTGGTCTGTGCTTTGTGCCCTGAAGTTTTGGTCATTGAGAGTGACAGCTTGGTCTGATTTGATTTGATTCTTGTATCAAGATTTGGCGCCTCATATATGTCATTATTATTATTATTTAATAGTAGTAGTAGTAGTAGATTGATAAGTTTAAATACCTGGGAACGATCATTTCACCAGACAGCAGATGCACATTATAAATAGCAGCAGAATCGACCAAGCCTAAACAGCATTCAAGAAGGTGAAAAGCATTCTTACCAACAAATGCCTATCAATTAACACCAGGAAGAGAGTTCTTGAATGTTATATAGAATCGATAATGTTATATGATTGTGAAGCGTGGACAGTCAACAAGCAAAGCCAGAACAAAACTGAGGCAGCCGAGATGTGGTTTCTAAGAAGAATGTTGAGAGTTCCATGGACAGCAAAGAAAACAAAGGAGACAGTCTTGATGGAGGCAGACACAAGAAGATCATTCATAAGGAAGATTAGGAAAAGACAGGCAACATTTATAAGCCATTTTATGAGGAAAGGGGAACTGGAGCATCTGGTCACAACTGGAAAGCTGGAGGGAAAGAGAGCACGAGATAGACCCAGAGAAGAAATATTGGACGGACTTGCAGAGTGGCTGAGGACAGAGAGGGTGGAAGATGTGCTTGTGGCAACAAGGGACAGATGCATATGGAGGGCCATGATGGCCATTGCCGTGTGGCAAGGCACTTGATGATGATGATGAGTAGTACTAGTAGTATAGGATGAGGGAGTGAATGGGTCAGGCAACTGGTGGACCTGTTAAGGGAGTGAATAGGTTAACCCTTTGACTCCCTCACCCTATCCACCAGCTGCAAAACCATAACCCTTTGACTCCCTCACCCTATCCGCCAGTTACCTACAGGGTGTCAACATGTTAGGATTTTACTTTGCTAGAACGGTTGACAATGCAGGATGCTGGTAGACAGTGTGCAGAAGTCAAAGGGTTAAGCTACAACACTCATTGACATAGTTGGCAGCGGTCTTGCTTTACATCCTGCTGTGTGTGTAGGTGTGTGGTGGACAGTGATGTAGTGTGTGTCTATAGTATAACCAACTGTTCCGTGTGGCAGTCAGACTGTACGTTCTGTTTATGTCAACTTGCTGGACTTGGTTAGGTTCTAGACATACCGCTGGCTTATTTCGAAGTTGTTGTTGTGTCACCAGCAGAGTGGTTAGTAATGGTGAACTGATGACTCGGGGGTTGTGAGTTCATATCCCTTCAGTTTAGATCCTTGTGGGATGTTTTGCCCCTACAGGATCTCAGTGAGTTTTAACCTTTCACTCCCACATCCCGCATCCACCAGTTGCAAAAACATAACCTTTTGACTCCCTCACCGTGTCCACCAGCTTCCTGCAGGAAGCTGATGGATAGTGTGAGGGAATCAGAGGGTTAAATTTCTGTTTTGCTAGCATGGTTGACAGTGCAGGATGCTGGTGGATAGTGTGAGGGAATCAGAGGGTTAAATTTCTGTTTTGCTAGCATGGTTGACAGTGCAGGATGCTGGTGGACAGGGTGCAAGGGTCAAAGGGTTAAGATTGGGTGTACACAGTGGTAGACAGCTTAGTCCTTGTAGGATGTGTGCTCAGCGTACTGGATCAGAACAACCACCTCACAGTAATCTGCCAGCAGTGCTGTGTCTCCTCCAGTAGGGGGCCTTACGGTCGCTTTATGTCAATAACTTATCATATTATTTGGTGCTGGGAATTCGCCTGAGTGAACTCAATTTTTGGCGGTGATGTTAGTGGAGGTGATGTTAGTGGAGGTGATGTTAGTGGAGGTGATGGTGGTGGTGGTGGTGTATTGAACAGCCAAAATGAGCGGCATGGGAGCAGAGCCAGTGAAATGGGACGGCAAGAAAAACGGTTGTTTGTATCAGGTTGTTGTGTTAAGGGAGGCTGAATGTTGATGAGGGTTTAGTCTGTCAGTCTGTCTGTCTGTCTGTTTGAATGGTTTTACATGTGAAACAGCTCCAGGTTGTGTGGCCCGGGTGACACTGAATGTGATGTGATGTTTGCTGATTGGGTTTTATGGAAAGGATGGGTCAGTGGTTTTTGTGCCACTGTGTGTGTGTGTGTGTGTGTGTGTGTGTGTGTGTGTGTGTGTGTGTGTGTTGGTGTATTTGTCTGTGTGTGTGTGTGTGTGTTTGTGTGTGTGTGTTGGTGTATTTGTCTGTGTGTGTGTGTGTGTGTGTGTTGGTGTATTTGTCTCTGTGTGTTTGTGTGTGTGTGTGTTGGTGTATTTGTCTCTGTGTGTGTGTGTGTGTGTGTGTGTTGGTGCATTTGTCTCTGTGTGTTTGTGTGTGTTGGTGTATTTGTCTCTGTGTGTATGTGTGTGTGTGTTGGTGTATTTGTCTCTGTGTGTGTATGTATGTGTGTGTAAAAAGAGAGAGAGAGAGAGAGTGTGTGTGTGTGTGTGTTTGTCTGTGTGTATATGTGTGTGTTTGTCTGTCTGTGTGTGTAAAAAGAGAGAGATAGTGTGTGTGTGTGTGTGTGTTCGTTCTTTAATTTAACGTCTGTTCACTATGAGTGATATTAGACGAGGGGGGGGGGGGGAGAGGGGGAATGGAGGATGAGAGGTGGGCGAGTTGCATTGTGGGGAGAGGGGAGACAGAGTAAAAGACATAAATAAATGGGTAAATAGAAAAATGGAACAAGATTTTAACACTAACAATTAACATTAACAATGTGAAGGAAAAATTTAACGCTAAAATACTAACTTCATAAACTTAAAGCAATACATTAACAGAACTGTGAACCAATGATTCTGAAATTTTAACTGATAAAGACTGATCAGAAGTGTGTGTGTGTGTGTGTGTGTGTGTGTGTGTGTGTGTGTGTGTGTGTGTGTGTGTGTGTGTGTGTGTGCGCGCGCCCATACTCATTTGTGTGACACATATTTGCAAGCATGTATGTTTGTGTGGTTGTGTGTGTGTGTGTGTGCACATGTGGATATGAGCATATGTATGCATAGAGTTGACAGAGTTGGAGAGAGGCTGGAATGGTGTTCTGTTTGTGCATCATCATCACTACTGATTGTTTAACAGACTGAACATTGTGGTTTTTTTTTTATAGGAAACAGAGATTACATTGTATATATGTGTGTGTGTGTGTGTGTGTGTGTGTACATGTAAGTGTGCCTGCTTGTACATGCGTTAGGAGGGGAGTGGGGAGTGGGAATCATTCAGTTTCCTTTTAGTGAAAAATCAAGGGAAATTGTTTCACATTAATCAGGAACAAGTGTCTGTCCATCTGTGTGTCTTTTGCAAAAAAGTGTCAGTAAGACTTTCTCATGTTTATGGATGGATCTTTACCAACTTTGGTTCAGGGATAGGACTGTTCAGGAGTCAAGGTCAAGGTCACATAGACTCCCCCCCCCCAAAAAAAAAAGTGCAGAAAACTCAACAGTTTCTGAGAGAGAGGTATGTGAACAGAACTTCACATGTTATACCACTGTTCATGTTTTCATTCCCGCACCCAGTCCACCAGCAGTAAAAACTTAACCTTTTAAAAACTTAACCCTTTCACTCACTCACCGAAACAACCAGCTTCCTCAGAAAGCTGGTGGATTGGGTGAGGGAGTCAAAGGGTTAAATTTTTGCTTTGCTTACAATGCAGGAGCCGGCAGATAGAGTGACGAGTCAAAAGGTTAGACATCAGTTCGCTTGTTATCTATTGCCTTTGGTGCCCACACAGAGAGAGGGATGCTCATTGTGCGGGCTTTACTTATCTTCTGAGTGTTGGCCGTTTAACCTTGGCATTGATCTTCACAGTGAGAGGGTTGGGGTATTCCCATATCAGTTCATTGCATGGGATTCACTTTATCTCCAGAGTGTTGTATGTCTGGCCTTGGCATTGATCTTCACAGGCAGAGGGATGGGGTATTTCCATATCAGCTCATCGGGTAGGATTCACGTATCTCCAGCGTGTTGTATGTCTCTGGCCTTGGCATTGATCTTCACAGTGAGAGGGTTGGGGTATTTCCATATCAGCTCATTGCATGGGATTTACTTTATCTCCAGAGTGTTGGCCGTTTAACCTTGGCATTGATCTTCACAGGCAGAGGGATGAGGTATTGCCATATCAGCTCATCGGGTAGGATTCACGTATCTCCTGAGTGTTGTATGTCTCTGGCCTTGGCATTGATCTTCACAGGCAGAGGGGTGGGGTGTTTCCATTTCAGTTCATTGCGTGGGATTCACCGATGGCCTGTGGTGCCCACACAACAGATGTGTTTGTTCCTTTTGACCTCTACATTGATCTTGATTGCTCGGGATGAAATTGGATCTCCATTGGGAGTTGTCTCCCTGTCAGCATTTCTCAATGTCAGGGTAATTCCAGTTCCTCCCCCTTTTTGGGGGTTTGGTTGCTGTCACAAAGTAAAGATAAACATTCTACAGTCAGAGAAGGTTTACGATCTCAGTAATTTCCCGGCCATTGTGTTTTATACTGTGTTTCACATTGTATTCATATTGTGCAGATTTACATCAGTTCATACAGACATACATCACACACACACACACACACACACACACACACACACACACACAACACACACACACACACACACACACACACACACACACACACACACACACACACACACACACGTGGGGATGCCGGGGGCTCTTTCAGTATGAATAGTATCCCCACCTTCTGGAAATTCTGTGCTAGAAATTTCCTCATTTCTATCATTCTCTTTGTTTCTTTCTTCCTCCTTTGCTTTCTGTCATTTCTTCCTATTATTTTCTGCCTTGCTGGTCTATTCACCTGTATGTGTTCGATAAAGTCTAATATTTTCTCTTAGGATTGATAATTGGTTATTTGTATAAAGTACATTTTTGGCTCTAGGGAGGTGAGATATGGAGAAGCAATTTTAGGTAATATAAGCCCGTTTTTATATGTTTCAGTATCTTTAGTTATGTTTCAATTGGTATTCAGGTATATTTTTTAAATCCCCATGTGCGATAAATTGGACTGAATGTCAGCGCCAGGATCATTTCTTTAGATTATGCGCGTGAATGCATCGATGTGTGTATTTAATTTTCTTTTGCTTTTTTCCTTGTTGAAGTATTGTGTGTGTTTTGAACTGGTTATAGCCCTGATATGGATCTGTGCAGTGGACTCGGCTTTGAACAACATTAACAACAACAACACACACACACACTGTCTCACTCTTTGTTAACACACATACACACCACACACACTGTCTCAATCTTTGTTAACACACACACACACACACACACACACACACACACACTGTCTCACTCTTTGTTAACACACACACACACTGTCTCACTCTTTGTTAACACACATACACACCACACACACATGCACGCACGCACACACACACACACACACACACACACACACACACACACACACACACACACACACACACACACACACACACACACTGTCTCACTCTTTGTTAACACACATACACACCACACACACACACACACGCACGCACGCACGCACACACACACACACACACACACACACACACACACACACTGTCTCATTCTTTTTTAACACACACACACACACACACACACACACACACACACACACACACACACACTGTCTCATTCTTTTTTAACACACGCACGCACGCACGCACACACACACACACACACACACACACACACACACACACACACACATATGTGAGATAAAAATGTGATGAAAGATGTTACAAATAGTTCATGATACCTTGAACCGGTTACATGTATATAAATTCTTAAATAAATATTACTTGTGATGATGATGATGATGACAGTGATTTGATGACACCAGTGATGATATCGATGATGGTGACACTGACAGTGATGATGATGATGATGATGTTGATTCCACGTGGTGACAGATCCTATGGGATGATTATGATGATGGTGGTGGTGGTGGTGGTGATATGATGATGATGATTCCAGATGCAGATGGAGCATATGGAATGATGGCGATGATGCTGACAATGTATTTGTTATTTTAGATGCTGATGGATCCATTGGTATGATAATGATGAATAATAAGAAGAAGACGATGATGATGACAACTTTGTTGTGTTCGGATGCTTATGGATCCTATGGTAGACCATGGATGATGATGATGATGATGATGTTGGTGATGGTGATGAATATGACAGTGCGTTTGTTGTGTCCAGATACTTTTGGATTCTATGGGAGACATTGGCTGCTGCTGCTGCTGCTGTTGATGATGATGATGATGATAATGGTGGTGGTGGTGGTGATGATGATGATGATGTGTTTGTTGTGTCCAGATGCTTATGAATCCTATGGCAGGCTTATCATGACCAACAATGGAAAGAGGTCTGTTTATGACAAAGATTATATCGTGTGTGTTAGTAAAGAGTTGTGTCTCTCTTGTCCCGTTACGTATATTGTGTGTGTGAATGCGTGCGTGTGTGTGTGTGTGTGTTTGTGTGTGTGTGTGTGTGTGTGTGTTGTATGTTTGTGTGTGTGTCATCATCATCAGCATGTGCCCTGCCTCATTTCGTTGGCAATCAAGGCCCTCTATATGTATGTATCCCTTGTTGCCACAAGCACATCTTCCACCCTCTCTGTCTTCAGCCACCTTGCAAATCTGTCAAATATTTTTTCCCTGGGTCTACCTGGTGCTCTTTCCATCCAGATTTCCTGTTGTGACCAGGTGCTCTAATTCCCCTTTCCTCATAAAATGGCCTATAAATGTTGCCTGTCTTTTCCTAATCTTCCTTATGAATGTTTTTCTTGTGTCTGCCTCCTTCAAGAGTGTCTCGTTTGTTTTCTTTGCTGTCCATGGAACTCTCAACATTCTTCTTAGAAACCACATCTCAGATGCCTCAATCTTGTTCTGGCTTTGTGTGTTGACTGTCCACGCCTCACAACCGAATAACATTATCGGTTCTATATAACATTCAAGAACTCTCTTTCTGATGTTAATTGATAGGCATATGTTGGTAAGAATGCCTTTCATCTTCTTGAATGCTGTTTTGGTATGGTTGATTCTGCTGGCTATATCTGATGTGCATCTGTCGTCCGGTGAGATGACCGTTCCCAGACATTTAAACTTAACAACCTATCTCAGGGTTGTGCCGTTTGCTATTATGAGGGGATTTCTCATTTTTTACTGATTACAGTGACTTCAGTCTTCTTACTATTTAGCTCCAGCCCTTTATTTTTGCGTTCTTTTTCTATTATCTTCACAAGGTTTTATAGGTCTTTTTCATTTTCTGCAATTAGCACAGTGTCATCTGTGTAATGAATGTAATGAATGTTTATAATGCTACCAATTTTGAAGAACAAGGTCTCCCAACAGTGTAAAAATCGCTACTCACAGCTCCGTAGCTTTCGATGGCGTTCTCGCCATCTTCGTCAGCGCTCTAATGCTGTCTGCGTGAATCTCTACTCAGATCTCGCGAACATGGGATGAACCCAGTTCACGAGATCGAATCAGAGAATGGTACACCGGGGGCAGGGTGTAACGGCCCCGGTCCCTGTTGAGCGGGGGGTTGGTGGCTGCGATGTAGATGGCCTCCTTGACTCCTCGCTGGAACCACTTATTTTCTCTGTCCAGGATGTTGACATTGTCCGCACTGAATTGATGTTTTTCGGCGTGTAGGTGAGCTCCTACTGGAGAAGAGTCCCTCTTGTGTTCTGTTAGTCTCTTCTGAAGGGGGCGTTCAGTTTCACCGACATAATGTTGGTTACAGTCCTGGCAGTCTATTCTGTATATAATGCCAGCTTTGTCGAGTTTACTGGTTTTGTCCTTGGGGGTGACCAGCTGGCTGCGTATGGTGTTGGAAGGTTTGGAATGTACAGCCACCCCCAGTTTTCTGATCTTTCTGGACAGAGCGTCACTCACACGTCCTACGTATGGGATGGTGATGTGTCCCTTGCGCTGGTGTTGTTTCACTGGCTGTTGGGATGCGGTGTTGGATTTCCTGCCTCCCGGGCTGTTCCAGGCCCACTTTTTGTAGCCCGAGATGGTGAGCACTTTTTTCAGGTGGTTTGTCTCCTTGTCTTTTGCCTCTTGGGTACTGCATATGGTGTTAGCTCTGTGGGTAAGGGTTCGAATCACTCCCAGTTTGTGTTCAAGGGGCTGGTGGCTGTCGAACTGTAAATATTGGTCCGTATGAGTTGGTTTACGGTAGACCGAGAAGGATAGAATGCCATCAGTTCTGGTGATGAGGGTGTCCAGCATGGCTATGGAGTTGTTCTGTTCCACTTCCCTCGTGAATTTGATGGCTGGGTGTTGGTTGTAATGAATGTTGTTTATCATTCTTCCTCCAACTTTTATCCCAGGGCATTCTTCTGTTTCTCATGGTGGTTTGGCTGTGTAAAGTGAAAACAAATCTAGTGACAGAACACAACCCTGCCTGACCCCTCTTTTGATATTTTGGAAAGAGCTTATATTGTTTGCTATTCTCATTGCTGCTGTTTGTTCCCAATATATATTTCTCATTATTTGTAGATCTTTTCGGAGTTTCCATCAACATTGAGCTTTGCCTGTTGGTTGATCAATTTTTCATGTCTTACCTGATTGAATGCCTTGGTATAATCAACAAAGCATAAATATAAATCCTTATTCAACTCGATCGACCTCTCTGTGATAGTTCTTAGTATGTATATGGCATTAATAATTCCTTTCCCTTTCACAAATCCACATTGTTCATCTGCTATTTCTCCTTTGATTCTGTTCCTTGTCCTCATCATGATTATTCTTAATAGGATTTTTGTTACATGACTCATCAATCTGATTGTGCATTGGAGTTCTCGTTCTATAGTCCCTGTTTTCTTTGGAAGTGCAATGAAAATTGATTTTGGCATATCTGGGGATTTTTCCAGCGTCATGAATTTCATTTAGGAGGACTATTGGTTTTTTAATATCGAATTCTTCTAGGGTCTCAATCATTTCTGTAGTAATATTGTCTGGTCTTGGAGCTTTTCCCAGTTTCATCTTTTTCAATGTTGCTCTAATTTCATCTTACATTATGGGTGGTCCTTCATCATTCTTTTTTATAATTTGTTCTTTGTTTCTGTCATCGCTAAAAAGGTCTTTAATGTACTCTCCCCATCTGTCTAATACTTTGTCTTTTTCCATGACATGTGTACCATCTTTTGATTTTAAGCAACAGTTGATGTGCATGTATATTTCCTGTGGGCAGTTTTTTCAGTGTTTCTATACATACTTTGAGGATCTGTTTTGTGATGGTGTTCTATTTCTTTGCACTTTGTTTCCAGGTAAGTTTCCTTAGCTTCATTGCAACTATTCTTTATTTCCTTATATATCCTCTTGTATTCTTCTTTTCCCTTTGCCTTCTTCCGTTCTTCCATCAAGCCTGTAATTTCTTTAGTCATCCAGTTCTTTTTTACTTTTCTTTCAACTCAAGGGATTTCTTCACAAGCTTCATTTATTGAGTTTCTAAACTTTGTCCATTTGTTCCTCACTGTTACCATTGTCCTCCAGAGCACTGAATTTGTTTTGAACACGTGTGTTGAATTGTTGCTTCATCTGTCTTTAAGAGTCCAAGGTTTAGTTTGATGTTACGTTTGGTCTGTTAATGAGTATTCATGAATGTTGATGAATATGTTTGAATATATGCTGATGTAAAATCAACAGATCAACACGCAGCACCCAGTAGCCAAGTCAGTGATGGCAGTACCTTGTATGCAGGATGAAGAGACAAGGGGCGGCACCAAGTCTGTCATCTGTCTGGGTAACTCCCCTTCTGTAGTTTTGTACTGTTGCTTTTGTTTTGGCATTGACAGAGTTTCTGTTCCTTCCTTGTCTTTTGGTTGTTTGTTTATTTTGGTTATCACACACACACATACACACATACACGCACACACATACACATACACACACACACACGCACGCACGCACACACACACACACATACACACACATACACGCACACACACACACACACACACACATGCACACCACACACACACACACACACACACACACATGCACACAATATATTACACACACACACAATATATATTACACACACACACATACACACAATATTTCACACACACACTCTGTCACAGTATCAAACACACACACACACGCACACACACACACATACACACACACACACGCACACACACACACAACACACATACACACACACACATACACAACACACATACACAACACACACACACACAGTGACACACAAACACACACACACACACATTCTGACAGTCTCTCTCTGTCTCTCTCTCTCTCTCACACACACACACACACACACACTATATCACACACTCACAATATATCAATCTCACAATATCACACACAAACATACACGCACACGCACGCGCGCACACACACACACACACACACATACACTATATCACACACTCACAATATATCACACACACATACACACACCCACTCACTCACACACACACTCACAGTATGTGTCGTACACTTACAATATATATCACACAATCACATTAGTACACACACAATATCACACACAGGCTCCATCACAATCTCACTGCACGCATATGCCCCCACATTCACACAAGTGCTCTGGCTTCTGATCAATTCTCAAAGCCCGGTACAGGTTACTTCCCTTGCATTATACAGTTGTTTTTCCAGCCGGTACTGTAATGAATACATTTTGTCGTATTGTCAACTTGTTCACGGTGTGATGTGTATGTATTGTGATGTATTGTTCACATTGTGGCGTACATGTATACCGATTGTAAGCAGCTGTGCTGCCCTTTCCACCAGCCATGATAGTTCTTTTGATCAATCATTACCAGGCTGCTGTAATGAGGTAATTGTTTGGAATAATCACTTGCACAAAAACTGATAACATTGTAGTGATTTTTTTTTTTTTTTTTTTTTTGTCTTTTGTGTACGTTTGACAAAGGGCAGTTGGTGGAATATTTGCACCTATCGTGTTTACTCTTTTGACTCCGCACCCTGTCCACCAGCATCCTGCATTGTCAACTATGCTGGCATAGCAAAAACTTAACCCTTTGACTCCCACACCCTGTCCACCAGCATCCTCCATTGTCAACTATGCTGGCATAGCAAAAACTTAACCCTTTGACTCCCACACCCTGTCCACCAGCATCCTCCATTGTCAACTATGCTGGCATAGCAAAAACTTAACCCTTTGACTCCCACACCCTGTCCACCAGCATCCTCCATTGTCAACTATGCTGGCATAGCAAAAACTTAACCCTTTGACTCCCACACCCTGTCCACCAGCATCCTCCATTGTCAACTATGCTGGCATAGCAAAAACTTAACCCTTTGACTCCCACACCCTGTCCACCAGCATCCTGCATTGTCAACTATGCTGGCATAGCAAAAACTTAACCCTTTGACTCCCACACCCTGTCCACCAGCATCCTGCATTGTCAACTATGCTGGCATAGCAAAAACTTAACCCTTTGACTCCCACACCCTGTCCACCAGCATCCTGCATTGTCAACTATGCTGGCATAGCAAAAACTTAACCCTTTGACTCCCGCACCCTGACCACCAGCATCCTGCATTGTCAACTATGTTGGCAAAGCAAAAATGTAACCCTTTGACTCCTGCACTCTGTCCACTAGCATCCTGCATTGTCAACTATGCTGGCAAAGCAAAAACTTAACCCTTTGACTCACCCGATAGGGTGAGGGAGTCAAAGGGTTAAGTTTTTGCAGTTGGTGCATGTGATGGAGGCAAAGGATTAATCAAATTTGTGTTCTTATTCTTGTGTCATTTGTTGCTGCTTTCTCTTTGCCAGAAAGCTGACTGTTACTGTGAATCAGATTAGTTGTAGTCAGAAAACTCAGTGTCAGAAGGTACACAGTACAAGAGTTCAGCAGTTTGATGCTTGACAAAGTCTTTTGTCACACAAAGTAGGGACCAAGATATACAATGAGCAGTAATATCATGGTTGAAATCATGTCTTGTTTCTGAATGTGTCAGATTATATGTACAACAACAATGAAACCTGAATGCACAAAAAGGAACAAAAATAAACAAAACAGTTTACTTTTTTTTTTTGATGTTTGAATTGAATAGTTATTTTGATTCTGTTTTCCCTCTGTGGTATACATGTGTGGAAGACAAGAAGTGCTGTAAATAAATTGTGTACAGTGCTATGAAGACTTGCTGTCTGTCTCTCTTTTTCTCCCTCATTCTTTCTATGAAAACAGAAACATGTTATGTAAAGTTATGTGAGATGAAAATGGGACATGAAATATGACACAAATGTCTGTCTCATCATGTGTCTGAACTTCCCCCTGTGGGGATGCTGGGGGCTCTTTCAGTATGAATAGTATTCCCACCTTCTGAAAATTCTGTGTGAGTAATTTCCTCTTTTTCTGTCACTCTCTTTGTTTCTGCATTGTTCCTTTGCTTTCTGTCATTTCTTTCTATCCTTTTCTGCCTTGCTGGTCCATTCACCTGTTTGTATTTTATAAAACCTGGCATATTTTCTCTGTAGTTGATAATTATTGTATAATTGGTTACATGTATTAAGTGCATTTTGGCTCTGATTTGCACAGCAATTTTTGGTAATTTTAAGCCCATTTTTATATATGTCTTAGTGTCCTGTGTTATATTTATATTTGTACTCTGGTATGGTTTTTAATCCCCTGGTGATAAATTAGGTGGAGTGATCAATGCCAGGGGCATGTCCTTATGTAAGAATTATATGTATGAATGTGTTGATATGTGTACTTGATTGTCTTTTCCAGTTGTTGTTTTTTTCTCCAGTGAGATATGTTGTACTTTTTTAGATAGCTATAGCCCTGAAATGGCTCTGAGCAGTCTACTGGGTTTTGAGCAACAATAGCAATGACAATCTGTCTGACCTTTGTCCGTCTTCCTCTGTCCAGATTTCTTCATGTCTGTTGTCCTTCTCTCTCCCAACTCATTTTATTTGACAAGTGTGCTCCGTACATAGCTATAGGTGTTTGGCGGTTGTGTGCACATGTGTGGGTGGGAGGGATTGTGTGTATTTTTTTAAGGATCACAGTTGCATGTAGGTACTTGGAGTACCTCATAGACTGTTTTTCTGTTTTTCATTTTTTTCTCTCTTTCTTTGGGGGGGGGGGGGGGTTTGTTTGATTGTTTGGGTTGTTTTTTTTTGTAGTAGCACTATTAGCTACTCCTTCACTGTGTGGCCCTCAGGAGCAGTGTTTGTGGAGTGAACGCCGTACCATTTGATGTCTGGATTTCACTGTAGTATTCTGCTGTCTGCATATAGGTATTTCACCCACCTTGTGGAGGAGTGTAAAGATCCTAGAGCATGCACCATCTTGTTGTGTGGAGCTGACAAGGATGTCTTGATGGAGATAGAACGTGACCTTGAGGACTCCATGAACGTGGCTTGTAACATCATGATCAACCCCTTCTTCTGTCCGGAGTGTAACGCTGTGGAGAATGCTGTAGCTCAGGTAGATGTTTTGTTTGTTTAAAGTCAGTTGTAAAATATATCTTATTGTGTGTTGGTTTGTTTGTGAACTGGTTGTACAATATATTGTGTGTGTTTGTGAATTCATTTGTGAAAAATATATTTTGAGTGTTTGTGAATTCATTTGTGAAATATATTTTGTGTGTTTGTTTGTTTGTGAATTCATTTGTGAAATACATTTTGTGTGTGTGTGTGTGTGTGTGTGTGTGTGTGTGTGTGTGTGTGTGTGTGTGTGCGTGTGTGTGTGTTTGTGAATTCATTTGTGAAATGTATTGTGTGTTCGTGAATTCATTTGTGAAATATATTTTATTGTGTGTGTGTGTGTGTTTGTGAATTCATTTGTGAAATATATTTTGTTTTGTGTTTGTTTGTGAATCCATTGATGAAATATCATTTATTGTGTTTGTTAGTGAACTCAGTTGTGAATATGAAATATTGTGTGTATGTTTGTTTGTGAATTCACTTGTGAAATATATTTTATTGTGTGTTTGTGAATTCACTTGTGAAATATATTTTATTGTGTGTTTATTAGTTTGTGAATTCATTTGTGAAATATGTTTTACTGTGTGTTTGTGAATTAAATTGTGAAATATATTTGTGTCGATGAATGTAACTGTGAATCAGTGTGATAATATTCTATCAATTGTAGAATATATTGGTCTTTTTGGTGTGTGTGACTGTGAATTCAGTTCTGAAGTACATTTTATTATGTGTTTTTCCATGAATTCAGTTGCATCTGTTTCATAAATGTAAATTGTTCCCTGACTGTCATACTGTGTAGGTTGCTCTCTGATCATCAAGGTCTTACCTGGCAGACATCTTGACTTACACCAGCTGGTCACTGTCATGTAGTTCTGTATTCTGTCTTGTTCTGCTTGATGTGTTTTGTTGCATGTTGTCTTTCATTGTGTTTTATTGTGTGTTGTTATTTATTGACAGAATGTACCTGGTTTAGTGCTGGTTGAATGGTTTGAGGATAATACCAGAATGAATGGTTTGAGGATAATACCAAAATGGATGGTTTGAGGATAATACCAGAATGGATGGTTTGAGGACAATACCAAAATGGATGGTTTGAGGATAATACCAGAATGATTGGTTTGAGGATAATACCAGAATGAATGGTTTGAGGATAATACCAGAATGAATGGTTTGAGGATGGTACCAGAATGACTGGTTTGAGGATGGTACCAGAATGAGGATAATACCAGAATGACTGGTTTGAGGACAATACCAGAATGACTGGTTTGAGGACAATACCAGAATGACTGGTTTGAGGACAATACCAGAATGACTGGTTTGAAGATAATACCAGAATGACTGGTTTGAGGATAATACCAGAATGAACGGTTTGAAGATAATACCAGAATGAACAGTTTGAGGATAATACCAGAATGACTGGTTTGAGGACAGTACCAGAATGACTGGTTTGAGGACAATACCAGAATGACTGGTTTGAGGACAATACCAGAATGACTGGTTTGAGGACAATACCAGAATGACTGGTTTGAGGACAATACCAGAATGACTGGTTTGAGGACAATACCAGAATGACTGGTTTGAGGACAATACCAGAATGACCGGTTTGAGGATACTACCAGAATAAACGGTTTGAGGATAATGCCAGAATGAACAGTTTGAGGATAATACCAGAATGAACAGTTTAAGGATAATACCAGAATGAATGGTTCAAGATAATGCCACTAACACTGCACAAAATATGATGTAGATATGTTTTCACAGAGACCTGTATCAAGTGTACAAAATGCTGAGCAAGATTGTTTGATACAGGATGTATGCAGTGTGTAACATCATCACTTGTTTGACTGTCAGGAAATACATGATGCATGCAGTGTGTAACATCATTGTTTGACTGTCAGGAAATACAGGATACATGCAGTGTGTAACATCATCACTTGTTGGACTGTCAGGAAATACAGGATGCATGCAGTGTGTAACATCATCACTTGTTGGACTGTCAGGAAATACAGGATGCATGCAGTGTGTAACATCACCACTTGACTCTCTGTTTGACTGTCAGAAAATTTACAATCTATATTTCAGATTATTATAAACACACTAACCCAGTGTTTCATGCCATATCACATTGATGTTGAAATGGCACAGTCTGGTCCAAACCTTTATGCTGATACACTGACATTCTGTTTCATACAGCCATGTTGACTGTGTGTTTCACACCATAACACAGTGATGTCACGGTGACAAGATTACCTGTTTCACACAGCGACATTGACTTTATGTTTCACACCATAACACATTGATGTCACGGTGACAAGATTACCTGTTTCACACAGCGACATTGACTGTTTCACACCATAACACATTGATGTCACAGTGACAAGGTTACCTGTTTCACACAGCGACATTGACTTTGTGTTTCACACCATAACACATTGATGTCACAGTGACAAGGTTACCTGTTTCACACAGCGACATTGACTTTGTGTTTCACACCATAACACACTGATGTCACAGTGACAAGGTTACCTGTTTCACACAGTGACATTGACTTTGTGTTTCACACCATAACACACTGATGTCACGGTGACAAGGTTACCTGTTTCACACAGGATATTGACTTTGTGTTTCACACCATAACACATTGATGTCACAGTGACAAGATTACCTGTTTCACACAGTGACATTGACTTTGTGTTTCACACCATAACAGATTGATGTCACAGTGACAAGGTTACCTGTTTCACACAGGATATTGACTTTGTGTTTCACACCATAACACATTGATGTCACAGTGACAAGATTACCTGTTTCACACAGTGACATTGACTTTGTGTTTCACACCATAACAGATTGATGTCACAGTGACATTGACTTTGTGTTTCACACCATAACACATTGATGTCACAGCGACATTGACTTTGTGTTTCACACCATAACACATTGATGTCACAGTGACAAGGTTACCTGTTTCACACAGCGACATTGACTTTGTGTTTCACACCATAACACATTGATGTCACAGCGACAAGGTTATCTGTTTCACACAGCAATGTTGACTTTGTGTTTCACACCATAACACATTGATGTCACAGTGACAAGGTTACCTGTTTCACACAGCGACATTGACTTTGTGTTTCACACCATAACACACTGATGTCACAGTGACAAGGTTACCTGTTTCACACAGCGACATTGACTTTGTGTTTCACACCATAACACATTGATGTCACAGTGACAAGGTTACCTGTTTCACACAGTGACATTGACTTTGTGTTTCACACCATAACACATTGATGTCACGGTGACAAGGTTACCTGTTTCACACAGCGACATTGACTTTGTGTTTCACACCATAACACATTGATGTCACGGTGACAAGATTACCTGTTTCACACAGTGACATTGACTTTGTGTTTCACACCATAACACATTGATGTCACAGTGACAAGGTTACCTGTTTCACACAGGACATTGACTTTGTGTTTCACACCATAACACATTGATGTCACAGTGACATTGACTTTGTGTTTCACACCATAACAGATTGATGTCACAGTGACAAGGTTACCTGTTTCACACAGTGACATTGACTTTGTGTTTCACACCATAACACATTGATGTCACAGTGACAAGGTTGCCTGTTTCCCCCAGGACATTGACTTTGTGTTTCACACCATAACACATTGATGTCACAGTGACAAGATTACCTGTTTCACACAGTGACATTGACTGTGTTTCACACCATAACACACTGATGTCATAGTGACAAGGTTACCTGTTTCACACAGCCATGTTGACTTTGTGTTTCACACCATAACACATTGATGTTGTAATAACAATGTTAGTACCAGACCTTCACCACTGACAGACTGGTGTTCTGTTTCAGATGCCCTGCTCTTCATGATTTTCAACTGCCATGGGATCTTTAGCATGCACAGGCCAGAAAGCACACCAGTCACACTCGTTTTTCATCCCCTGCCAAAGGACTAGACGTTCAGTTCCATTTTCCACTCAAACTGAGGAGAAAGTGTCAAGGCCCCTATGGGAAACGAACCCCGGAACCTCAAGTTTAGTTACTGGCAGGCGAACATCTGAACCATTCTGCTACTGTTCTCCATCACATGGCACCATTGACGTCAGTGTATATGGACTTTGTTTTCAGCATGGAGACCTTATCTTGAGAAACTGAAACTGAACTGAAACCAGGATTTTCAGTTTTTCTTCACCTATCAGCTGTCACATATGGCCCTCATATAGATTCCTGTCACTATGTCTGTCATAAACATTACCTATCACATATGTCCCTCTTAGATATTAACTGTCACAAATGTCCCTCACAAAGACTACCTGTCACATATGTCCCTCACAAAGACTACTTGTCACATATATCCCTCACAAAGACTACCTGTCACATATATCCCTCATAGATATTAACTGTCACAAATGTCCCTCACAAAGACTACCTGTCACATATGTCCCTCATAAAGATTACTTGTCACTATGTCCCTTATAAAGAATAACTGTCACATATGTCCCTCATAAAGATTACATGTCACATATGTCCCTCATAAAGATTACTTGTCACATATGTCCCTCATAAAGATTACCTGTCACATATGTCCCTCATAAAGATTACATGTCACATATGTCCCTCATAAAGATTACCTGTCACATATGTCCCTCATAAAGATTACCTGTCACATATGTCCCTCATAAAGACTTACCTGTCACATATGTCCCTCATAAAGATTACATGTCACATATGTCCCTCATAAAGATTACCTGTCACATATGTCCCTCATAAAGACTTCCTGTCACATATGTCCCTCATAAAGATTACATGTCACATATGTCCCTCATAAAGATTACCTGTCACATATGTCCCTCATAAAGATTACCTGTCACATATGTCCCTCATAAAGATTACTTGTCACATATGCCCCTTATAAAGATTACCTGTCACATATGTCCCTCATAAAGATTACCTGTCACATATGTCCCTCATAAAGATTACTTGTCACATATGTCCCTCATAAAGATTACATGTCACATATGTCCCTCATAAAGATTACCTGTCACATATGTCCCTCATAAAGATTACCTGTCAATATGTCCCTCATAAAGATTACCTGTCACATATGTCCCTCATAAAGATTACCTGTCACATATGTCCCTCATAAAGATTACATGTCACATATGTCCCTCATAAAGATTACCTGTCACATATGTCCCCATAAAGATTACCTGTCCATATGTCCCTCATAAAGATTACTTGTTTACATATGTCCCTCATAAGATTACTTGTCACATATGTCCCTCATAAAGATTACATGTCACATATTCCCTCATAAAGATTACTGTCACATAGCTCCCTCATAAAGATACCTGTCACATATGTCCCTCATAAAGAATTACTTGCAACATATGTCCCTCATAAAGATTACCTGCACATATGTCCCTCATAAAGATTACATGTCACATATGTCCCTCATAAAGATTAAATGTCACATATGTCCCTCATAAAGATTACTTGTCCACATATGTCCCTCATAAAGATTACCTGTCAACAAATTCCCATCATAAAGACTTCACTGCACAATGTCCCTCATAAAGATTACCTGTCACATATGTCCCTCATAAAGATACCTGTCACAAATGTCCCTCATAAAGACTACCCACTGACTGACCCAAACAGTCAATCAGTCCATAACCCTTAATTAAGGACCAGCATTTATAGACCTGTAAACCCACACCCCTCAGCTGGTTAAATCACCCTTAGACATGACACAGCCACTGGAAGACAACAAAGACAAATGACTGATGTAAAGACAATCTGACATCACAGACACACACATACACACACACACAACACACACACACACACACAACACACACACACACACACACACACAACACCAACACACACACACACACACACACACACACACACACACACACACCACACACACACACACACACACACAACACACACACACCACAACACACACACACACACACACACACACACACACACACACACACACACAACACACACACACACACACACACACACACACACACAACACACACACACACACACACACAAACACACACACACACACACACACACACACACAACCCAAATACACACACACCAAACCACACACACACAACCAACACCACATCATACACACACACCACGACACACAACACACACACAAACAACAAACATACACATCACATCACAACACACACACACAACACACACACACACACACACACCACCACACACACACACACACCAACACACACAACAACACACACACACACACACACACACACACACACACACACACACACACACCAAACACACACACACACACACACCACAACCACAAACACACACACACACACCACACACCACACCACACACACACACACACACACACACACACACACACACACACACACACACACACACCACACACACACACACAACACACACACACACACACACACACACACACACACACACACACACACACAGAGAAGACATCACTTGCAGAGACAGGTGTGTGACCGTAGACATTGTGTGCCAGTGTGTACACTTCACTTCTGACAATCAATACATTATGTTACTGCTGGAGGGCACGGAAATGAAATGATGCTGGAAGCAAACAAACAACAGTGAGAGCCATTTCCTGCTTATAACGGAAACATTCAATACTTTTGTTTCGTGTTTCATCTCAAATCACTTTTTCTTTTTTTAATAAAGGGAGGATGATTAAGATCAACCATATGTGTTTGTGTGTGTGTGTGCATGAGGGATAAACGTCTTGTCAAGTTACCTCTATTTAGTTACTTATTTGTTTGTTTGTTCATTTGTTCATTTAATTATTTATTTATTAATTTCAAACATAATGGGGTCAAGGATCTGCTCCTGTTTGTGATCATGTATGTATGAGTTTCCTCTATCTATTTATTCATTTATTTATTAATTCATTTATGTATTTGTGTATTTACTTATTTATTTATTTATTTGTTCATTCATTCATTCATTTTAAACACAATGTGGTCAAGGGTCTCCTCCAGTGGGTGATCATGTATGTATGAGTGTGATTAGACATGACCTGAATTTATGGACTGTCGCCTGAAAGGTCACATATATTAGCAAGATTGTGTGGGCGGTTGTTTTTTTGTTGTTGTTGGTTGGTGTTATTTTGTTTGGTAGACACGTTTGAATGAAATAAGCTTCTGGCAGTTCTGCTATCAGGTAACAGGCAGAAAAACTGAACATGTCTAAAATGTGTATGGCATTGTTTCTATGTAGCATTTTATTAAACATGAATATAAATCCGGCAGACAGCTGAAACTAGTCCTGTGGGTATAAATAGTATCCCCACCTTCTGGAAATTCTGTGCTAGAAATTTCCTCTTTTCTGTCGCTCTCTTTGTTTCTGCCTTGTTCCTTTGATTTCTGTCATTTCTTCCTATCATTTTCTGCCTTGCTGGTCCGTTCACCTGTATGTGTTCGAGAAAGTCTTACTTTCTCTTAGCACTGATAATCGTGTACATGTATAAAGTGCATTTTTGGCTCCAAGGAAATGTGCGGAAGTAGTTTTAGTTAACTTAGGGCATTTTATATATGTTTTAGTGTCCTTAGTTATATTTACATTTGAACTTTGGTTTGTTTGTGTTTTTAATCCTCTGGTGATAAATTGGATGGAGTAATCAACACCAGGAACATATCCTTAGATTATGTGGTGTGAATGCATTGATATGTGTAGTAAATTTTCTTTTCCAGTTGTTTTTCTTTTTCCTTCAGTGAGATATGGTGTACGTGTTCAGATAGTTTTGACATGGCTCTGCGCAGTTGGCCGGGCTTTAAGCAGCAACAACAGTTACAGAAACATTATGCCAGTGTTCATTGATTATTTTCCTTTCATAGCATCTCCAAATACATGCATGTTGTTTCTTGTTTCATTGGGTAAAGGGAAGTTTATTCATATAGTCTGACCATCTTATTTAACACTTTGAGTCCCGCACCCTGTCCACCACCATCCTGCATTGTCAACCATGCTAGCAAAGCAAAAACTTAACCCTTTGATTTCCTCACCCTGTCCACCAGCTTTCTGCACGAAGCTGGTGGATAGGGCGAGGGAGTCAAAGGGTTAAATTTTTGTAGTTGGTGGATAGGGTTTGTTATTGTTAATGTTGCTTAAAGCCCAGCCGACTGCGTAGAGCCATATCAGGGCTATAACTATTTCAAAACATACACAATACTTCAACGGGAAAAAATGGAAAACGAAAATTAAGTACACATATCAATACATTCGCGCACATAATCAAAGGAGATGCCCCTGGCATTGATCATTCCGTCTAATTTATTGCACAGGGGATTTAAAAGTCATACCTAAACACAAATTTAAACATAACTAAGGACACTAAAACGTATAGAAACAGGCCTAAGGTACCTAGACTTGCTTCCGCATATCATTTCCCTAGCGTCAAAAATGCTCCTAATACATGTACCCAATTATCAATCCTAAGAGAAAGTATGTAAGACAGGTGAATGGACGATGATAAATTGGATGGACTACAGTAATCAACACCAGGAACATATCCTTAGATTATGTGGTTGAATGCATTGATATGTGTAGTTAATTTTCTTCTGCACATTTCCTTGGAGCCAAAAATGCACTTTAATTAATAAACATGTACCCGATTATCAGAGAAAGTAAACAAGACTTTATCGAACACATACAGGTGAATGGACGAACAAGGCAGAAAATGATAGGAAGAAATGACAGAAAGCAAAGGAGGAGAAACAAACAAAGAGTGACAGAAAAGAAAAAATTTCTGGCACAGAATTTCCAGAAGGTGGGGATACTATTTATACAGAAAGAGCCTCCAGCAGCTCAAGGGGGTGGTATATAGGGTACAGGAATCAAAGGGTTAAAGTTTATAGGCTATGGAGGCTAGGTGGAGCTATAGGGTTTACTCAGTTCTGCCGTGGAACGGACAGAAAGAGGGAATAAGATTTTGTAGTTGGTGGATAGGGTGCGGAGTCAAAGGGTTAAAGTTTATAGGCTATGTAGGGTAGGTGGAGCTATAGGGTTTACTCAGCTCTGCCGTGGAACAGACAGAAAGAGGGAATAAGGTTTTGTAATTGGTAGATAGGGTGCGGGAGTCAAAGGGTTAAAGTTTATAGGCTACAGAGGGTAGGTGGAGCTATAGGATTTACTCAGCTGTGCCGTGGAACGGACAGAAAGAGGGAATAAGATTTTGTAGTTGGTGGATAGGGTGCGGAGTCAAAGGGTTAAAGTTTATAGGCTATGTAGGGTAGGTGGAGCTATAGGATTTATTCAGCTCAGCCGTGGAAGGGACAGAAAGAGGGAATAAGGTTTTGTAGTTGGTGAATAGGGTGCGGGAGTCAAAGGGTTAAAGTGTGTAGGCTATGAAGGGTAGGTGGAACTAAAGGCTTTACTCAGCTCAGCCGTGGAACAGACAGAAAGAGGGAACATTACAACAAACACACAGACACAAAGGAGGACAAGAAATTATTGAACAGCACATGGAATATTGAAACCAGGTGCATTCACACGAGTGCTGCGTTCACCTACAGTAATCTAGAAAACTGCTGAAACAAAAGAACACATGCACACACACACGCGCGCGCGCTCAGACACACAAACGCTTACATGCATGCGTGCACACACACACATGCACACTCTTGCATACACAGACGCACACTACACACACATATATACACACTCACACACACACACACTCGCTCACGCACACGCACTCACACACACGCACTCACGTACATTCACATATAAACACACACACTCTAACAAACACACACACGCACTCACGTACATTCACATGTAAACACACACTCTCTCACGAACACAACACACACACATACTCATGCATACGCACACACACACACATATTCACATATATAAACACACACACTCTCACAAACACACCACGAGCAAGCACGCACGCGCGCGCGCGTGCACACACACACACACACACACACACACACACACACACACACACACTCACACACACACACACACACACACACACACATACGTTTACACATAGACACTCGAACTCTCACAAACACCACACACACACACACACACACACACACACACACACACACACACACACACACACACACATCACACACACACACACACACACACACACACACACACACACACACACACACACACCACACACACACACACACACCACAAACAGACAAAGGATATGACATCGGTGATAATGGAAAAGTTAACAATAAATGTTTGAGCAGTCTGTGACGACCCCACCCTCCCATTGTTGTGTTTGGATCCGGTGTGTAGACACTGAGGCAAGACTCACACACACAACCATTGGAACGTTCGTGCGAAGAGGTGGCCGAGTCGCTAACACCACTTGCCCTGCATGTCAGAGGTCCTGAAAAAATGTGTAGAGAGTTAGTAGTTGTTGTTTTTTTTAGATCAGAGTTGTTTCCCGCAAAGCTTTGTGGGAGAGTACTGGGAATCTTGCTCTTTATCTTTTTATATATTAATTCGATGATGATTATACAATACAATACAATATTTTATTTGTATAGCGCAAAATCTTGATAAAATCAAATCTAAGCGCTAAAACAGACACGCACGCACGCACGCACACGCACGCACGCACGCACACACACATACACACACACGCACACGCACACGGCTATAAATGGGGAGAAAGAATAAAAGCAATGGAAAATTATAGAGAGCATATTATATACAATTATATATTACAATGTGATTCCCCTCCGAGTGGAGACAGGCTGCAGAGGGGATTGAGTGAGATCAGGATTTTATGCAGAGGAGAAAAGGTTAAATTAGATGGGCAGAGGTAGTGCATGCATTGTTCCTCTCTCTCCTCTCTCTCTCTCTCTCTCTCTCTCTCTCTCTCTCTCTCTCTCTCTCTCTCTCTCTCTCTCTCTCTCTCTCTTTCTCTCGTTCTTTTGCCCTTTGATATCGCTGTTTATGATGGTGTCTTCTCTTTGTTCCTTGGTCTTTCCTTTTCTCCGGTGGGCTTCTTTGGTTGTTTGATGTACGTGATGGTGTCTTCTCCTTGTTCCTTGGTCGTCCCTCTTCTCTGGTAGACTGCTTTAGGAGTTTGCTTTGGTGACTGTCATACGTTGTTATTGTTAGAATAGAGTAGCTCTGGCATCAGTTGTTTGCTGCCTTTTCCTTGGGTTCTCCTCTCTTGTTTCTTGTCTTCATGGTTTGTTCCAGGAATCTCTAGATGCATCATTCAGTACTATCGCACATTCGTTCATTGATTCAACATTCGGATTAGTTGTCATTCATTCAGTTTTGGGGTAGTATAGCTAGATTCCCGTTCTCATCATATCTCCTTTGAGTCTTTGCTCTCTTTATTTTTTCCTCCTGTTAGAAGGCACACATGATATTACATATTGTTTAGTAACAATAAACAGTAGTCTTTTTGATGTAAGTTCATAGCACAGCATATCTACTGGTCAGTATACTAGATGGACAACAAAACATTCATCACTGTTTCATATTTGTAATTGTATGTCGGAGCAGTTTACTTATGACCTTGTACCCATACCGGTACCATAGTTAATATTTGTTATTGGGTGGCTAGATTAACCGTACAATCCGCTATATTTGCTCATAGGTTTCTTAGTCGTAGTTCAGTTTCAAACATAAGTTCAAGATTTTTGCATTTGCTATATTTGAATTTGGAGACAGAGAGTCTAGCTACCAGTAATCTATTATTGACCTTGTTTCTCTTCATGTCCGGACGAGTTCCCTTTTTGTCAGACCATGCTGTTTTTTCATTCATAGCAATATGTACATCATAATGCAATATGTATTGTTTTACATTCTTCCAAAAGGGCCTTAGTTTTGGACAAGTGTAGAATGCATGTTCGATGAAGTCTACCTCTTGGCACCAGAGGCATTTGTTTGTGTCGGTGACACCCATTTTTTGTAGTAGAATGTTTGTAGGATATATGCATTTGTGTGCGGTGGAGAAGTAGTCTTGTATATGATATTAATGTCTGACTTGCGCTTTTAAAAATTGATTGCGTATATTTCGTGGTTTTGTTTTACAGAGAATACTTTCCTGATTTGTTTGTTTGATAGTGAGGTTAGATTTCCGCCCTCTGTCATGATGTTGTTTGGGATTTCATCTCTATTAGCGTCGTTATTGAGTTTGTCTGGTGAGTTAGTAGTTAACACCACCTGCCCTAGGTGTCAGAGGTCCTGAAAAAATGTGTAGTGGCTTAGTAGCTAACACCACTTGCCCTAGGTGTCAGAGGTCCTGAAAAAATGTGTAGTGGCTTAGTAGCTAACACCACCTGCCCTAGGTGTCAGAGGTCCTGAAAAAATATGTAGTGGCTTAGTAGCTAACACCACCTGCCCTAGGTGTCAGAGGTCCTGAAAAAATGTGTAGTGGCTTAGTAGCTATTCACCAGCCCTAGGTGTCTGAGGTCCTGCCCCCCCCCCCCCCCCACCCGTGGGGATGCCGGGGGCTCTTTCAGTATGAATAGAATCCCCACCTTCTGGAAATCCTGTGCTGGAAATCTCTTTTCTGTCATTCTCTTTGTTTCTTTCTTCCTCCTTTGCTTTCTGTCATTTCTTCCTATCATTTTCTGCTTTGCTGTTCCATTCACCTGTATGCGTTTGATAAATTTTTGCGTACTTTTTCTTGGGATTGATAAAGGGGTACATGTATTAAGTGCATTTTTGGCTCTGGAGAAATGAGATATGCAGAATCAATTTAGGTAATTTAGGCCGTTTTTATATTTGTTTGGTGTTCTTAGTTATGTTTACATTTGTATTCAGATGTGTTTTTTAAATCTCCTGTGTGATAAATTGGACGAAGTGGTGAATGCCAGGGGCATCTCCTTAGATTATGTGCAAGAATGCATTGATATGTATATTTACTTTTTTTTCTCCTTTTTTCCTGTTGAAGTATTGTGTATTTTTTTAACTGGTTATAGCCCTGATATGGCTCTACACAGTTGGCTGGGTTTTAAACAAAAATAACAGTAACAACAGAGGTCCTAAAAAAAAGATACAGTGACCTAGTAATTAACACCACCTGCTCTAGGTGTGACAGTTCCTTGAAAAAAAAAAGATATAGTGGCCTAGTAGCTAAGACCATCTAACCCTAGGTGTCAGAGGTCGTGAAAAAAGATGAAGTGACTTAGTAGCTAACACCATCTGCCACAAGTCGGAAGCCCTGAATATTTTTTAGGTTTGATGCCTGCTTGAACAGATATTTTTCCTCTCCCATCCCCTCCATTAGACCTTGGCTGGCGGTCTGGGTGCTAGTCTTTCAGATAAACCGTAAACATCAAGTGCATGTTAATGTTTATATTGTTTTGTCTTACTCTTTCAGATAAACCGTAAACATGAAGTGCATGTTAATATTCTTTTTTTTTCTTTAATCTATGATCACATGATAAGCTGAGATTTGGCATGCAGCATGGTCTTGTAAAAGAACCTACGTCAACAGTCTTGTCCTTGGTAGCCATAGCAACATGTTTACCCCTGGTACCCGTGGCAACATGCTTATCCCTTGCATCCATGGCAACATGTTTATCCATGGCAACATGTTTATCCCTGGCAATAACATACTCATCCCTGGCACCCATAGCAACATGTTTATCCCTGGCAATAAGATACTTATCCCTGGCACCCTTGGCAACATGTTTATCTTTGGCACCAACATGTTTATCCCTGGCAATAAGATACTTATACCTGGCACCCATGGCAACATGTTTATCCCTGGCAATAAGATACTTATACCTGGCACCCATGGCAACATGTTTATCCCTGGCAATAAGATACTTATCCCTGGCACCCATGGCAACATGTTTATCCCTGGCAATAAGATACTTATACCTGGCACCCATGGCAACATGTTTATCCCTGGCAATAAGATACTTATCCCTGGCACCCATGGCAACATGTTTATCCCTGGCACCCATGGCAACATGTTTATCCCTGGCACCCATGGCAACATGTTTATCTCTGGCACCCATGGCAACATGTTTATCCCTGGCACCCATGGCAACATGTTTATCCCTGGCACCCATGGCAACATGTTTATCCCTGGCACCCATGGCAACATGTTTATCCCTGGCACCCATGGCAACATGTTTATCCCTAGCACCCATGGCAACATGTTTATTCCTGGCACACATGGCCACGTGTTCATCTCTTGCATTCATGATAACATGCTTATCTCTGGCACCAATATGTATATCCCTGGCATCTGTGGCAACAGGTCTGTCCCCGGTAAAGGTTTATGGAAAGGAATCTCTCTGTTACAAGCGAAGGAAAAATGAATGCATGTAGTCAGAACAGGCCAGGCCACAGCATGGTGGCACTGCATTGTGGCGATGACGTCACTGGGCGGACAGCAGCCTGATCTGCAGACAGAAAAACCTATTGTGATGACAATAATCAATACCTGGTAGATCAATAAATACAGACATCAGTTAAACATCAGTCAATAAAAACACTATCAATACATCAATAAATCATGACATCAATCAATACATCAATCAAAGGGACATAAAGTCCTGTAATGATCCGTGGTGTAGACACTGAGGTCAGGCTCCAGAACACATACTACCGTTGGGGTGTAAACAGTCCGTCCGTCCTAAATTGGGAAAAGGGGGTCTTGCTCAAACTTGCTCAGGCATGCTGATAGACTTGCTATGGCTTGCTCATTTCATGACTTTTTGAGAAATAGGAAATAATTTCCCCTATAAAATAAAAAAAAAAAGGGGGGGGGGGAAGGGAAGGGGGAGATTTAAAGACCAACTTGGCAAGCCTGAATTATAGACATCCATGACTAACTCGAAGTTCCAGGGTTCGCTCCCCGTAGATGCCTCGACTTTTCTCCTCAATTTGACCCGAAAATCGAACTGAACGTCCAGTCCTTCGGAAGGGGACGAAAAACGAGTCGGACCCGTGTGCCTTCTGGATTCACATGCTTAAGATCCCACAGCGGTTGAAAATCGTGAAGAGCAGGGCATTGCCCGGCTGCCTTGGTATAAAACATTGGAGATTAAGTTGATTTCCCAGGTCCCACCCCTTGAAGACTAATTAGCCTTCTTGCCTTTCTGAAGTCTTGGTGAAAAAAAATGTGAATATGAATTTGAAGGAAGGGAGAGGGGATGGGCGCCGCCCTCGTGTGCTGGCCCTGAGAAAAGTTAAGGTCTCTGCCACCTCACTCCCCGACGTCCTGAGGATTATGGAACTATCTAGGCAGGACCTCAGGACCTGGCCAGCTCATGGGCTTATGTGCAGGCTTAAGGCTTGTGCCGTGATCATTCTGGATCTTCTCCATCACATGGCACCTGTGACGTTAGTGAATATGGAATTCATTCCAAGCGTGGAGACGTCATCTTGAGAAACTGAAACTGAAACTCACTCATGACCTTGGCTTCCATCACCTTATCACGACGTCAAATCCCGATAAACTAAATAATCCAGGCCATTACGTCCACGTCAAGGTACCAGAGGGACGACAGACAGACAGACAGAGAAAGAGAGAGAGCAGATATAATGCTAATCAGTGCCTAAGGTGCTTGCCCTCTGCTGTCTGGCTCCCTCTTCAAATATTCCCATGGAAGGTTTTTGCCCAGTGACAAAAGTGGTCTATAAACAGACTGTGCCTGGAAAGAGGGAACAAGGACCTGTAATTGAAGTCGCTTGACAGACAGACACTGAGACATGCAGGCAGGTAGACTGACAGATAGGCTGGCAGACAAATAGAGAGGGGCAAGATACGTTATTGGTGTAATTTAAATAATACTTGTTAATGATCAGCTCATAAAAAGTCATTTTTCTTTGGGGCAAATGTATGTATGTTTACAGCGGAATTGGTCGCTATTATTCAAGCGTTTTATTATCTAGTCAACCTTAAACCCGTGTCTTTCAAATAGTTCTCTTTAAATCGGGTCTTGTGTCTGCATCAAAAGACTGTAGGCATATAATACAGATTGAATCAACAAGAGAACTTCTTTGAACGACACAGGTTTAAGGTTTACTAATAATGCAACGCTTGTATAATAGCGACCAATTCCGCTGTAAATATAGATCATTTGCCCCTATGAAAAATGACATTTTTAGTTTAAACATTGGAACACACGCTCCAGCATTTTTATTTTCTAAAACTTATTCATTAGTAAAAAAATATGGAGGTGGATACGGTATTTATCATTGACGTCTTCCCTTGCTATGGGTATCGAAATGTTGATGTTTTCATCATTCTTAGCATTGTATAATCATATCAAAAGTGGCTTTTAGCATTTCCAATGTAGAGATAGGCGTTTGGATAGTGTCTCAGCTTTCTCATCCATATTTATGTTAGACCGTTTGACCATGTCAGATATTAAGTTGCAACAGTTATTTGTGACGAAACGTTGTTTGCTCGTTTTGGAAAGTCAAAATCAGACCTGATTTTAATTTCCTTGCTCACAAAATTATCCGTTTGTGAGGTAGTTCTTACGGTAAGCTTTGCTGTCGCTAGCTCATGGTAGTTGTTCACAGGCAAAATTCCAACAAATTTGTACGTTTCCAGATTAGAAGCATGGCTGGTACACCTAGTGCAATTTTAAGACTTTTGCAGTCCAAGCTTTGAATCTTTAGTTATTATTTTGGTGCACTGAAGAACACTTCTTGCGCGTATGGGTGATTTACATCGTACAAGTGCTGCTGACAGATGATTTAGTATATTTGTGTCCATTCCCCAGGGTAATCTGCTTATTGTCTTTGGAAAAATTAGGCTTTTCTTGCTTTTGTTAAAATGTAATCAAAATGGACATTCCAGTTTAATTTCGATGTTAGAAAGACTCCCAGAAATTTTGTATGTTTGTAATATATCACTTCACCATGCAATCTGAAAGTAGGCAAGTTAGTTAAAGTACTACCAGGATTAAATTGTATCATGTTATTTTTTTTTCTGCTGACAATGACAGACCATTTTCTAACAATAATTTCCAAGATTATCAAGATCAGATTGATACAACTTCCTAATGTAATTCTGCGCTCTTTGTGCCGTTATCTTTTGAATGCAGTATTCATCCAAATGCATATGTCATCAGCGTGCTGTACTGAAACATGATTTGAAAGGTTTTAGGAAGATCCTGTATAAGGATATTAGATAGAATAGGTGCTATCACTGAACCTTGTGGAATTCCCATGTCAAGATGTTGTGAAATAGAATAACTAGTTCCCACTCTTGCCTGATTTGTTCTATTGGCTAAAAAGGACTTAACGTAATTATACATATTGCCAGATAAACCTCTATATTTCAGCTTGTACAATAAACGTGTATGCCAAACTTGATCGTAAGCCTTTTTTCACACAAAAAAATAGGTAAAAGACTTTTTCTGCGGGCAAACTGTTGTTTGATCTAAGTTCTAAGTTAAACCAGGTGCTCAACTGTGGATTTTCCTTTTCTGAAACCTGCCTGGTTTACCGGAATAACGATATTTTTATCACTGTAGTGTACAAGTCTGTTTAAGACCATAAGACCAATTTTTCCATTAGTTTCCTCGTATGGGACGTCAGAGCAATAGGTCTGTAACTGTTTTTGTTGTTTTTAGGCTTTCCTGCTTTTAATATTGGTATAACAATAGATTTTTGCCATACTTGTGCAGTTACACTAACCCAACATTTCTGGGGAAAAATGTTTAAGAAAATAATATAGTTTTCTGGATAATGCTTAATCATTTCAGTTGAAACTGCATCAGAGTCCACGGAACTTCTTTTGTGGTGTAGAGACAATATTGTGCTTTTTAGTTCTTCTAAGTGATTGGAGAATTAAACTAGCGATCATTCTGAGGTATTGGATCAGTGA
>JAPXFY010000016.1:4154085-4179085 GCA_030674185.1 Monoplex corrugatus
CATCTTTCCTTGGCCATCTTTGTGTTGTGACATATTGTTACATCTTTCCCTTGGCCATCTTTGTGTGTGTGACAATAATGTTACATCTTTCCCTTGGCCATCTTTGTGTATGTGACAATAATGTTACATCTTTCCCTTGGCCATCTTTGTGTGTGACGTATTGTTACAACTTTTTCCTAGCTGTCTGTGTTTGTGTGACAATAATGTTACAATTTATCCTTTGCTATCTTTGTGTGTGTGGCAATAATGTTACAACTTTTTCTTTGCCTTCTTTGTGTAGACGACAATAATGATAAATTTCTCTTTGCCATCTTTGCGTGTGCTACAGTAATGCTACAACTTTCATTTGCCATCTTTGTGTATATGACAATAACGGTACAACTTTCCCTTTGCCTTCTTTGTGTCTGTGATAATGATGTTATAACTTCACCCTTTGTTATCTTTGTGTGTGGCAATAATCTGACAAGTTTTCTCCTTACTTCCATCTTTGTGTATGTGCCAGTAATGTTACCATTGTACCCTTTTACCATCTTTGTATATGCGACAATAATGTTACAACTTTTCCTTTGGCCATCTTTGTGTGTGTAATATTAATGTTACACCTTTCCTGTCGGCCATCTTTGTGTATGTGCCAATAATGTTACAATTGTACCCTTTTGCCATCTTTGTGTATGTGACAATAATGTTACAACTTTCCTCTTTGCCATCTTTGTGTATGTGACAATAATGTTACAACGTTTCCCTTTGCCATCTTTGTGTATGTGACAATAATGTTACAACTTTTCCCTTTGCCATCTTTGTGTATGTGACAATAATGTTACAACGTTTCCCTTTGCCATCTTTGTGTATGTGACAATAATGTTACAACGTTTCCCTTTGCCATCTTTGTGTATGTGACAATAATGTTACAACGTTTCCCTTTGCCATCTTTGTGTATGTGACAATAATGTTACAACGTTTCCCTTTGCCATCTTTGTGTATGTGACAGTAATGTTACAACTTTTCCCTTTGCCATATTTGTGTATGTGACAATAATGTTACACCTTTCCCTTTGTCATCTTTGTGTATGTGACAATAATGTTACACCTTTCCCTTTGTCATCTTTGTGTATGTGACAATAATGTTACACCTTTCCCTTTGTCATCTTTGTGTATGTGACAATAATGATACACCTTTCCCTTTGTCATCTTTGTGTATGTGACAATAATGTTACACCTTTCCCTTTGTCATCTTTGTGTATGTGACAATAATGATACAACTTTTCCCGTTGCCATCTTTGTGTATGCGACAATAATGTTACAACTTTTCCCGTTGCCATCTTTGTGTATGTGACAATAATGTTACAACTTTTCCCTTGGCCAACTTTGTGTGTGTGACAATAATGATACAACTTTTCCCTTGGCCATCTTTGTGTGTGTGACAATAATGTTACAACTTTTCCCTTGGCCAACTTTGTGTGTGTGACAACAATGTTACAACTTTTCCCGTGACCAACTTTGTGTGTGTGACAATAATGTTACAACTTTTCCCTTGGCCAACTTTGTGTGTGTGACAATAATGTTACAACTTTTCCTTTGGTCATCTTTGTGTGTGTGACAATAATGTTACAACTTTTCCCTTTGCCATCTTTGTGTGTTTGACAATAATGTTATTACTTTTCCCTTGGCCATCTTTGTGTGTGTGGCAATAATGTTGCAACTTTTCCCTTGGCCATCTTTGTGTGTGTGAGACAATAATGTTACAACTTTTCCCTTGGCCATCTGTGTGTGTGTGTGACAATAATGTTACAACTTTTCCCTTGGCCAACTTTGTGTGTGTGACAATAATGATACAACTTTTCCCTTGGCCAACTTTGTGTGTGTGACAATAATGTTACAACATTTCCCTTTGCCATCTTTGTGTATGTGACAAGAATGTTACAACGTTTCCCTTTGCCATCTTTGTGTATGTGACAATAATGTTACAAGTTTTCCCTTTGCCATCTTTGTGTGTGTGACAATAATGTTACAAGTTTTCCCTTTGTCATCTTTGTGTATGTGACAATATTATTACATCTGTTCCGTCGGCCATCTTTGTGTATGTGACAAGAATGTTACATCTTTCCCTCAGCCATCTTTGTGTATGCGACAACAATGTTACATATTTCCCTTTGCCATCTTTGTGTATGTGACAATAATGTTACATCTTTCCCTTGGCCATCTTTGTGTATGTGACAATAATGTTATATCTTTCCCTTGGCCATCTTTGTGTATGTGGCAATAATGTTACATCTTTCCCTTGGCAATCTTTGTGTGTGTGACAGTAATGTTACATCTTTCCCTTGGCCATCTTTGTGTATGTGGCAATAATGTTACATCTTTCCCTTGGCCATCTTTGTGTATGTGGCAATAATGTTACATCTTTCCCTTGGCCATCTTTGTGTATGTGGCAATAATGTTACATCTTTCCCTTGGCCATCTTTGTGTATGTGGCAATAATGTTACATCTTTCCCTTGGCCATCTTTGTGTATGTGGAAATAATGTTACATATTTCCCTTGGCCATCTTTGTGTATGTGGAAATAATGTTACATCTTTCCCTTGGCCATTTTTGTGTGTGTGGCAGTAATGTTACAGCTTTTCCCTTTGCCATCTTTATGTATGTGACATATTGTTACAATTTTTTCCTAGCCATCTGTGTTTGTGTGACAATAATGTTACAATTTATCCTTTGTTATCTTTGTGTGTGTGGCAATAATGTTACAACTTTTCATTTGCCTTCTTTGTGTTCATCATCATTATCATCAGTGCCCTGCCGCATGGCGTTGGCGACCATGGACTTCCAACCATCTCTATCTCTCATTGCCCCCAGCATCTCCCCACCCTCCTCATCCCCAGCCACTCTGCAAGTCCGTCCAGCATTCTCTCCCTGGGTCTACCTGGTGCTCTCTTTCCCTCCAGCTTCCCGTTGTGACCAGGTGCTCCAAAACCCCCTTCCTCATAAAATGGCCTATAAATGTTGCTTGTCTTTTCCTAATCTTCCTTATGAGTGATCTACTTGTGTCTGCCTCCATCAATACTGTCTCGTTTGTTTTCTTTGCTGTCCATGGAACTCTCAACATTCTTCTGAGAAACCACATCTCGGCTGCCTCGATCCTGCTCTGGCTTTGCTTGCTGACTGTTCACGCATTGCATCCGTACAACAGTATTGGTTCTATATAACATTCAAGGACTCTTTTTCTGATGTTAATTAATAGGCATTTGTTGGTAAGAATGCTTGTCATCTTCTTGAATGCTGTTTTGGCTTGGCCGATTCTGCCAGCTATTTCCGATGTGCATCTGCCGTCTGATGAAATGACCGTTCCCAGGTATTTGAACTTATTAACCTGTGTCAAGGTTGTGCCATTTGCTGTTATTTTGCATGAGGGGATTTCATGTTTTTTACTGATCACCATGACTTCAGTCTTCCTGCTGTTTAGTTCCAACCCCTTACCTTTGCTTTCTATTTCTAGTATATTCACAAGGTTTTGTAAGTCCCTTTCATTTTCTGCAATTAGCATGGTGTCATCTGCGTACCGAATGTTGTTTATCATTTTCCCTCCAACCTTTAATCCAGGGTCTTCTTCTAGGTTTCTCATGATGTTTTCGCTGTATAGTGAAAACAGATCTGGTGACAAAACACAACCCTGTCTGACTCCTCTTTTGATGTTTTGTAAAGAGCTTATATTGTTTTCTATTCTCATTGCAGCTGTTTGTTCCCAGTACATATTTCTGATTATTCGTAGATCTTTTCTATCAACATTGAGTCTCTCCAGTTGGTTGATCAATTCTTCATGTCGTACCCGATCGAAAGCCTTGGTATAGTCAACAAAGCATAAATACAAATCCTTATTCATCTCAATTCTCTTTCTCCTGTCCATGGTTTTCCTGGGGAAAGCTACGATGGTGGTTTCCCCTTGCCTTCCATCGGTTTTTTTTTCAGGGTTAACTCCCTTAGCCTTACTCTCTCCCGAGATATCCACAAGGCAGTGGAGCTATACCCATAGCTTGGGGATCTGGTTCGTGGGCACCAGGGCGTGTCCACATGCCACGAGGAGGCACAGCGTAGGGCTTGCTGATGGAGAGGCTATGTACTAGCAGGAAGAGACTTACGCCTTCTGCTCTTCTTTTCGGACAGCAGTGCTAGCCAGCGGTGCAGGCCGAAGCCGACACACTAGACGCATCACATCTGCCAATATGACAAGCTTCTTTGTGTAGACGACAATAATGATAAATTTCTCTTTGCCATCTTTGTGTGTGCCACAGTAATGCTACAACTGTTCATTTGCCATCTTTTTGTGTATATGACAATAATGGTACAACTTTCCCTTTGCCTTCTTTGTGTCTGTGATAATGATGTTATAACTTCACCCTTTGCAATCTTTGTGTGTGGCAATAATCTGACAAGTTTTCTCCTTACTTCCATCTTTGTATATGTGACAATAATGTTACAACTTTTCCTTTGGCCATCTTTGTGTGTGTAATATTAATGTTACACCTTTCCTGTCGGCCATCTTTGTGTATGTGCCAATAAAGTTACAATTGTACCCTTTTACCATCTTTGTATATGTGACAAGAATGTTACAACATTTCCTTTGGCCATCTTTGTGTATGTAGCAATGATGTTACAACTTTTCCCTTTGCCATCTTTGTGTGTGTGACAATAATGTTACAACATTTCCCTTTGCCATCTTTGTGTATGTGACAATAATGTTACATTTCCCTTTGCCATCTTTGTGTATGTGACAATAATGTTACAACTTTTCAATTTACCAGCTTTGTGTATGTGACAATAATGTTACAACTTTTCCCTTTGCCATCTTTGTGTATGTGACAAGAATGTTACAACGTTTCCCTTTGCCATCTTTGTGTATGTAGCAATGATGTTACAACTTTTCCATTTACCAGCTTTGTGTATGTGACAATAATGTTACAACTTTTCCCTTTGCCATCTTTGTGTATGTAGCAATGATGTTACAACTTTTCCATTTACCAGCTTTGTGTATGTAGTAATTATGTTACAACTTTTCCATTTACCAGCTTTGTGTATGTGGTAATTATGTTACAACTTTTCCATTTACCAGCTTTGTGTATGTAGCAATGATGTTACAACTTTTCCATTTACCAGCTTTGTGTATGTGGTAATTATGTTACAACCTATCCTTGCAGGAAGCTGGTAGATAGGGTGAGTAGTCAAAGTGTTTGCTTTGCTTTGTTAGCATGGTTGACAATGCAGGATGGTGCTTGACAGGGTGCGGGAGTCAAAGGGTTAACTAGAGATCTTGACCAGGATGCGTTTATGGATATTTTCCTGTTATTGTTTTGTTGTTGTTGTTATTGTTTTCTTTCTTTGCCCCCCCCCCCACCCCCCCCCCCCACATTTACACACTGTGCAAGCATTATGTTACAACATAATCTGCATATTCCATTTTCGATTGGCCGTGAACAAGAAAGGAACTATGAAACTGTTGTTGTTTTTTTGTCCGTTCGTTCGATCTGTCATTGCTGGTGAGTGTCAAGTCTAATGTCTATCAATCACAGTCTACCTGACTACGACATTTTGCAGCTACAATTAACCATTTCACTCCCACAACCTGTCCGCAGATGCAGAAACTTAACCCTTTCACTCACTCACCCTATCCACCAGCTTTCCGCAGGAAGCTGATGGATAGGGTGAGGGAGTCAAAGAGTTAAACTCTTTTGTTTGCTGTGGGTTGTTTTACTGATGTACGCAAAGTGCAGAGACTAGGGTTTGTCGTCGTTTACTACAGTTTTTTTGTAACGTTAAGAGTCCCATGAACAGCACAGAAAACAAACCCATGAACAGCACAGAAAACAAACCCATGAACAGCTCAGAAAACAAACCCATGAACAGCACATAAAACAAACCCAAACAGCACAGAAAACAAACCCATGAACAACACAGAAAACAAACCCATGAACAGCACAGAAAAACACACCCATGAACAGCACAGAAAACAAACCTAAACAGCACAGAAAACAAACCCATGAACAGCACAGAAAACAAACCCATGAACAGCACAGAAAACAAACCCATGAACAGCACAGAAAACAAACACATGAACAGCACAGAAAACAAACCCATGAACAGCACAGAAAACAAACCCATGAACAGCACAGAAAACAAACCCATGAACAGCACAGAAAAACAAACCCATGAACAGCACAGAAAACAAACCCATGAACAGCACAGAAAACAAACCCATGAACAGCACAGAAAACAAACCCAAACAGCATAGAAAACAAACCCATGAACAGCACAGAAAACAAACCCACGAACAGCACAGAAAACAAACCTAAACAGCACAGAAAACAAACCCATGAACAGCACATAAAACAAACCCATGAACAGCACAGAAAACAAACCCATGAACAGCACAGAAAACAAACCCTTGAACAACACAGGAAACAAATCCATGAACAACACAGAAAACAAACCCATGAACAGCTCAGAAAACAAACCCATGAACAACACAGAAAACAAACCCATGAACAGCACAGAAAACAAACCCATGAACAACACAGAAAACAAACCCATGAACAACACAGAAAACAAACCCATGAACAGCACAGAAAACAAACCCATGAACAGCACAGAAAACAAACCCACGAACAACACAGAAAACAAACCCACGAACAACACAGAAAACAAACCCATGAACAGCACAGAAAACAAACCTATGAACAGTACAGAAAACAAACCCATGAACAACACAGAAAACAAACCCATGAACAGCACAGAAAACAAACCCATGACCAACACAGAAAACAAACCATGAACAGCACAGAAAACAAACCCAAACAGCACAGAAAACAAACCCATGAACAGCACATAAAACAAACCATGAACAGCACATAAAACAAACCCATGAACAACACAGAAAACAAACCCATGAACAGCACAGAAAACAAACCTAAACAGCACAGAAAACAAACCCAGGAACAGCTCAGAAAACAAACCCATGAACAGCACAGAAAACAAACCCATGAACAGCACATAAAACAAACCCATGAACAGCACAGAAAACAAACCCATGAACAGCACAGAAAACAAACCCATGAACAGCACAGAAAACAAACCATGAACAGCACAGAAAACAAACCATGAACAGCACAGAAAACAAACCATGAACAACACAAAAACAAACCATGAACACACAGAAAACAAACCATGAACACACAGAAAACAAACCATGAACACACAAAAAAAACCCATGAACAGCACAGAAAACAAACCATGAACAGCACAGAAAACAAACCCAACAGCAGAAAACAAACCCATGAACAGCACAGAAAACAAACCAGACCAGAAACAACATCAACAGAAAACAAACCATGAAACCAGAAAACAAACCCATGAACAGCACAGAAAACAAACCCATGAAACAGCACAGAAAACAAACCCATGAACAGCACAGAAAACAAACCCATGAACAGCACAGAAAACAAACCCATAACAGCACAGAAAACAAACCATGAACAGCACAGAAAACAAACCATGAACAGCACAAAAACAAACCATGAACAGCACAGAAACAAACCATAACAGCACAGAAAACAAACCATGAACAGCAAGAAAACAAACCATAAACGCACAGAAAAAAAACCATGAACAGCACAGAAAACAACCCATGAACAGCACAGAAAACAAACCCATTAACAAAACAGAAAACAAACCCATGAACAGCACAGAAAACAAACCGTACCCATGAACAACACAGAAAACAAACCATGAACAGCACAGAAAACAAACCCATTAACAGCACATAAAACAAACCCATGAACAGCACAGAAAACAAACCCATGAACAACAGAAAACAAACCCATGAACAGCACATAAAACAAACCCATGAACAACAGAAAACAAACCCATGAACAGCACAGAAAACAAACCCATGAACAACACAGAAAACAAACCCATGAACAGCACAGAAAACAAACCCAAACAGCACAGAAAACAAACCCATGAACAGCACAGAAAACAAACCCATGAACAGCACATAAAACAAACCCATGAACAACACAGAAAACAAACCCATGAAACAGCACAGAAAACAAACCCAAACAACACAGAAAACAACCCATGAACAGCACAGAAAACAAACCCATGAACAGCACAGAAAACAAACTCATGAACAGCACAGTAAAACAAACCCATGAACAGCACAGAAAACAAACCCATGAACAGCACAGAAAACAAACCCAAACAGCACAGAAAACAAACCCATGAACAGCACAGAAAACAAACCCATGAACAGCACAGAAAACAAACCCATGAACAACACAGAAAACCAACCCATGAACAGCACAGAAAACAAACCGTACCATGAACAACACAGAAAACAAACCCATGAACAGCACAGAAAACAAACCCATGAACAGCACAGAAAACAAACCCATGAACAGCACAGAAAACAAACCCATGAACAACACAGAAAACAAACCCAAACAGCACAGAAAACAAACCATGAACAGCACAGAAAACAAACCCATGAACAGCACAGAAAACAAACCCATGAACAACACAGAAAACAAACCCATGAACAGCACAGAAAACAAACCCGTACCCATGAACAACACAGAAAACAAACCCATGAACAGCACAGAAAACAAACCCATTAACAGCACATAAAACAAACCCATGAACAGCACAGAAAGCAAACCCATGAACAACAGAAAACAAACCCATGAACAGCACATAAAACAAACCCATGAACAACAGAAAACAAACCCATGAACAGCACAGAAAACAAACCTATGAACAGCACATAAAACAAACCCATGAACAGCACAGAAAACAAACCCATGAACAGCACAGAAAACAAACCCAAACAGCACAGAAAACAAACCCGTACCCATGGACAGCACAGAAAACAAACCCATGAACAGCACAGAAAACAAACCCATGAACAGCACAGAAAAGAAACCCATGAACAGCACAGAAAAAAACCCATGAACAACACAGAAAACAAACCCATGAACAGCACAGAAAACAAACCCATGAACAGCACAGAAAACAAACCCAAACAGCACAGAAAACAAAACCGTCCCCGTGGACAGCACAGAAAACAAACCCATGAACAGCACAGAAAACAAACCCATGAACAGCACAGAAAACAAACCCATGAACAGCACAGAAAACAAACCCAAACAGCACAGAAAACAAACGAGACAGTCTTGAAGGAGGCAGGCACAAAAAGAACATTAATGAAGAAGACTAGGAAAAGACAAGCAATATTTATGACATTTTATGAGGCAAGAGAAATTAGAGCACCTAGTCACAACAGGAAAGCTGGAGGGAAAAAGACCACCAGGTAGACCCGGGCAGAAAATATTGGACGGACTTGCAGAGTGGATGAAGACAGACAGGGTGGAAGATGTATTTGCAGCGACAGGGGATATATTCTTATTGAGGGCCATGATCGCCAACGCCATGCAGCAGGACACATGATGATGATGATACTACAACTGCAGACAGCACCCAGACCATCAGCAATCAAGGTCACTGATGTGGACGAGACAGAAAAGTTACTGTCTGAATGGAAACGAAATGAACCAATCCTCTCTTTCCGCGTTATTGCACTGGATCACACGCCACTTCACACTGATCAATTTACAACACACATACACCACACACACACACACACACACACACACACACACACACACACACACACACACACACACACACACACACACACACACACACACACTATTGTAGTGTGTGTATGCAATGAAGCAATAGCCTTAGACCCAAAGCAGGGACGACCTAAAATATTTTTGCTTCACAAATAAGTTTTGTTCCCCTGAATAAATCAGTTATGAATATGAAATGATGGGCCCCTCAGAGAATACTGAATGACTTTTAACTTTTTCAGAGTAAAACAGTAACGGATATAAAATGACGGGTCTCTCACAGAATAACAAGTTTTTCAGAGTAAAACAATAATGGATATGAAATGACAAGCCCAAAGTTATTATTTCTGTCTGTCTCCTAATTTCTCCGGGGACAGTGGAAAGAGCAGCAGCTGACAATAGAAGCGAACATCATCAGACCCTTCACAACATCCATCCCCCGGGGCCTACGATTGTGGGCCAGAGCACCATAGCAATCACACGATTACAGCAGCGCACAAAAACAGGTTTATTGAAAAAAAAATGAAAAGAGAAAAAAAAGAAAAAAGTCGATGACGTTTATGCAAATTACCTGATCCAGCCTCTGATTGGTCGATGGCACACACGCGCGCTTGCGTACGAAAGGAAGCAGACGACGGGCCGGCTTTCGGAAGCAAAATAACAACTGTGAGTGGATGGAAATGGAAACTCGTGGGCCCTTAGGTCATATATTGTGTGTGTGTGTGTGTGTGTGTGTGTGTGTGTGTGCACATAGCGAAGCTAAACCACGTGCTTGCGTGCAGTGGTTGTGCATTGTGACAGTCACTTGTGACGGAACGAAGCAGACGACAGCGCGGTAAACCCGGCTGGTTTTGTTTTGCCAGGAGAGACACAGCTCCTGGCCTGTGATCATCTGCCGTGCTGGTTAGACTACTGACGGGATCTAGTCCTGCAATCACTGATCTGGGCTTCATCACAGACTGTGTGTATTGTGTGTGTTGTGTGCGGTGATGTAACTGGGGCTTGCTGACAATCGACACCATTTCTGTTCTGTCCCGGATTTGATTTTCCGGTCCCCAGTCCGGCTATTGTCAGTGTTGTGCTTTTGTGAAACTCAAATTTTCAGGTGAGAATGTGTGTAAAATTTGTAAAATGTGTGTGTGTGTGGTGCGTGCGTGCGTGCGTGCGTGTGTGGTGTGTGTGTGTGTGTGTGTGTGTGTGTGTGTGTGTGTGTGTGTGTGTGTGCCGTGACGTACGTGCGTGCGATCGTGTGTATGATGTGTATAAGAGTGTGATTTCAGTCAATTAGTGAATACCGGTATTTATATTAGCGTCGGCTTTATGGCTTTAAACAGTCAAGTTTTACGTGGCAGATTTGAGTGGTAGATGTGTAGATCTGGCTCTTGTCAAAACAAACCTAGACAGTATTGTCCGGGACCAAATTACAAAAATGCACGCTGCAGTAAAAGTAAACTTTACCACCCCGTTTTTCTGCGCTTCGGAAATCAGGCTGTTCTGCCTACCTCCCGAGTAATACGTACCCCTACTCTTTAAGGGCTTTGGGTACCAAATGTATCAATGAAATCTTTACATACGAGTTTTATGGAACTACTATATCAGTCCCAATTTCTGATTCAGCTAAAAACCTTGGTGTCTGCATTGACTCTACCCTCTCCATGAACAACTTTGTTTCTCAAACTGCCAGATCTTGCTACTATCACCTCCATCGTATAAGCCTGATCAGGAAGTATCTCTCTGTGGAAACAACTGCAAAACTCGTTCTCTCCTTCATAATGTCTCATATTGACTATTGCAATTCACTTCTGTCCGGTCTTCCTGCCTCCACCATTCACATCCTACAGCGCATTCAAAACGATGCTGCACGCCTTGTACTCAAAAAGAAAAAAGCTGACCACATATTCTCCTTCCTGGCACAACTTCACTGGCTCCTGTATCAAAGCGCATACAGTACAAACTAACACCATGTGCTACAAAAGCCTCAATAACGCAGCCCCCGATTACCTGTCAAGCCTACTTGAGATCTATGTTCCCTCACGTACCCTCCGCTCTGCCTCCGATCCTCTGACTTTTCGCTTTCCACGCACTAAGCTCAGTACCTATGGTCCACGAGCCTTCTCTGTTTCTGGTCCACTTTCCTGGAACAAACTTCCTCTCTCTGTCCGTCAGCAACCTACTTTTGTCTCCTTCAAGTCCGCTCTCAAAACTCACCTTTTCTCCTCTGCATAAAATCCTGACCTCATCAATCCCCTCTGCAGCCTGTCTCCACTCGGAGGGGAATCACATTGTAATACATAATTGTATATAATATGCTCTCTATAATTTTCCATTGCTTTTATTCTTTCTCCCCATTTATAGCCGTATGCGTGTGTGTGTGTGTGGTGTGTGTGTGTGCGTGCGTGCGTACGTGTGCGTGCGTGCGTGTGTGTCTGTTTCAGCGCTTAGATTTGATTTTATCAAGATTTTGCGCTACATAAATAAAATATTGTCGTATTGTATTGTATATCATGGGAAAGACGCGCTTGGTCAAAACCGGGTGGTGAAGTTCACATTTACCAACGACTGTGTAGACACCTATCACAAGACTGTAAACAGATTTCTACAGACAGACTACAGGACTGTGTGAAGCTCCAATAACAGAACTGTAAACAATTTCTACAGACAGACTACAGGACTGTGTGAAGCTCCAATAACAGAACTGTAAACAAATCTCTGTAGATACTAAGAGACGGACTGCAGGCTGTGTGGACCCAAAGAATGGAACAACTCTATAGACATACAGGGCTGTGTGGAACACCACAGAACTGTGAACAGATCTCTATAGACAGACTACAGGGCTGTGCAGAACACAACCACAGAACTGTGAACAGATTTCTATAGACAGACTACAGGGCTGTGTAGAACACCAACCACAGACTGTAACAGATCCTATAGACAGACTACAGGGCTGTGTAGAACACCAACCACAGAACTGTGAACAGATTTCTATAGACAGACTACAGGGCTGTGTAGAACACCACCACAGAACTGTAAACAGATCTCTATAGACAGACTACAGGCTGTGTAGAACACCAACCACAGACTGTAAACAGATCCTATAGACAGACTACAGGCTGTGTAGAACACCAACACAGAACTGTAAACAGATCTCTATAGACAGACTACAGGCTGTGTAGAACACACCACAGAACTGTAACAGATCTCTATAGACAGACTACAGGCTGTGTAGAACACCAACCAAGAACTGCGAACAGATTTCTATAGACAGACTACAGGCTGTGCAGGACACAGCAGAACTGTCAACAGATTTCTATAGACAGACTACAGGCTGTGCAGGACACAGCAGAACTGTCAACAGATTTCTATAGACAGACTACAGGGCTGTGCAGGACACAGCAGAACTGTCAACAGATTCTATAGACAGACTACAGGGCTGGCAGGAACAGCAGAACTGTCAACAGATTTCTATAGACAGACTACAGGGCTGTGCAGGACACAGCAGAACTGTCAACAGATTTCTATAGACAGACTACAGGCTGTGCAGACACAGCAGAACTGCAACAGATTTCTATAGACGACAGACAACAGAATCTGGGAAGCAGTAACATGTAGAGCCATAAGAACAAAACAAAACAAAGCGGTATCAGTCTTTAGGAACGCAGAAAGCCAGTATAAACTCGTTCACGGTTCAATAACAATTCGTCCCAAGTCAGTGTATAGCCTAAACAAACAAACAAACAAAAATCAAAGAAAGAAAGACACAAGCAAGCAAGTAAGCAAGTAGACAACAACAACAACAAAAAAAAGGAAGGAAGCAAACCAACCAAACAAACAAACGACACAAAATACTATACTGAATAATTTTTGCGGACCATAATCGTTCAGTTCAGTTCAGAGTCACCGTGCAGTATATATTTAAAAATAACAGAGTAACACACACAAAAGCACTAATATTTCTCTCTCTCTCTCTCTTTTTCTCCCTCCCTCCCTCCCTCTCTCTCTCTCCTCGCTCTCTGTCTCTGTGTCTCAGTTTCCGTCTCTCTCTCTTTCCCTCTTTCTCTTCTCTCTCTCTCTTCCTCGCCGTCTGTCTCTCTCTCTCTCCCTCTCTTTTCCTCCCTCCCTTTCTCTTTCTCCCTACCTCTCTCTCTCTCTCTTTCTCTTACAACATGCATGTACACAGATGACACTACATAGTATCTAACAATACACACACACATACCTGTGGTCACAAACATTCACACACACGAATGTTTACACAATTCATTGTCGGATAAACCAGTGTCATAATGACACGTAACAATTCCAGCTGTGTCTGTCGGCTGTCGTTGTAGGACCTCAGGACTTGGCCAGGTCGTAGATTTATGTGCAGACTTAAGGCGTGTGCTGTGATCATTTTGGATCTTCTTCATGAAATGGCACTGGTAGCGTCGGTGCATATGGAATCCATTCTGAGCGCGGAGACGTCATTTTGAGAAACTTAAACTGAAAGTGACAACGAGGGATGACATGTTCATGATTGCTGACTGTAAAAAGGAAGCTGGGCAGCACAGTTGACGACTGTTAACCTTTTGACTCTCGCACAGTATCCACTAACTGCTAAAACTTAACCCTTTGACTCCCTCACCCTATTCACCAGCTTCTTGTACAAGAAGCTGGTGAATAGGGTGGGGAGTCAAAGGGTTAAGTTTTTGCTTTGCTAGCATGCATGGTTGACAATGCAGGATGCTGGTGAACAGTGTGAGGGAGTCAAAAGGTTAACTGTCACTCTCCAGCTTTTTCTGCGGGAAGTTGGATGATAGCGGGGAGGTGAAAGGGTTACCGACCAGCAAGGTTGATAAACAAGATGTACACAGGTCAGAACGATGGCCCTTGTGATTGAAATCGTATTGCAGCCTTGGACCTGTCTTAGGCTTGTGGAGGACTTACAGATAGACGGAGCGTTCAAATCGAGTCGTCACGATTTTTTTTCCTTTCCCTTTTAAAGCTGTTCTTGTATTGTTTTGTATTTTCATTGTTTTGTATTGTGAGAAATATCTGCCTCTTGTTGTTTTTGTGTTGTGAGAAATATCTGCCTCTTGTTGTTGTGTATTGTGAGAAATATCTGCCTCTTGTTGTTGTGTATTGTGGGAAATATCTGCCTCTTGTTGTTTTGTGTTGTGAGAAATATCTGCCTCTTGTTGTTTTGTGTTGTGAGAAATATCTGCCTCTTGTTGCTGTGTATTGTGAGAAATATCTGCCTCTTGTTGCTGTGTATTGTGAGAAATATCTGCCTCTTGTTGTTTTGTGTTGTGAGAAATATCTGCCTCTTGTTGCTGTGTATTGTGAGAAATATCTGCCTCTTGTTGCTGTGTATTGTGAGAAATATCTGCCTCTTGTTGCTGTGTATTGTGAGAAATATCTGCCTCTTGTTGTTGTGTATTGTGAGAAATATCTGCCTCTTGTTGTTTTGTATTGTGAGAAATATCTGCCTCTTGTTGTTTTGTATTGTGAGAAATATCTGCCTCTTGTTGTTGTGTATTGTGAGAAATATCTGCCTCTTGTTGCTGTGTATTGTGAGAAATATCTGCCTCTTGTTGTTTTGTATTGTGAGAAATATCTGCCTCTTGTTGTTCATTTGCCCGTTTGTTTTGGCACGAACTACACACTGAGATTACTTGTGACAGGAAGGTATTGTTTGTTTGTTTTGTTTGTCTGTTGTTCTTGTTTGTTTGTTTGTTGTTGTTATTGTTTGGTGACACTTTGCTTATTTTTGTGTCGTGTTAAGCCAGATTTGACACTTGAAAACACAATATTTCATGAAGACAGTGGCGTTAGATCTCACTGTGTCTGATTTACAAACATTCCTTGTTATTCGAAACGTATATAGAAGCATACAAGCGTAAAACTAAATGCATTAGTCAGAAGTAGGAAATAGAATAATGGAATTACAAACACCCAGAGGAAAGAAAGAAAGAAAAAAGAAAGCAAATATTGAAATAACAACAAAATAATAAAATTACGAACATCGAGAGCAAAGAAAAAAGCAAACATTGAAACAACAACAATAACAACAGAAACGGCAGCAGCAATAACAACAAGAAGACAGAGTAGAACAGCTAACCATCCTTACTCTCTCTCTCTCTCCCTCCCTCTCCCTCCCCCTCAGACTCTTCCGCCCCCCCACTGTTTCTCATGAAAGACCCACCTCTCTCTACCTCTTCATCCATATGATCATTCCTAAATCAAAACGTCCATAATATAATTGTTTCATATTGATTTTTCTTCGCTCTGTCTGTACAATGACAATGTCTATTTATAGCCCTTCTACTGGCCTGTTTGTGAGCATACACAATTTGTATCAGGTACAGCCTGTTTGTGTGAATACACAATTTGTATCAGGTACAGCCTGTTTGTGTGCATACACAATTTGTATCAGGTACAGCCTGTTTGTGTGTATACACAATTTCTATCAGGTACAGCCTGTTTGTGTGTATACACAATTTGTATCAGGTACAGCCTGTTTGTGTGTATACACAATTTGTATCAGGTACAGCCTGTTTGTGTGTATACACAATTTGTATCAGGTACAGCCTGTTTGTGTGCATACACAATTTGTATCAGTACAGCCTGTTTGTGTGTATACACAATTTGTATCAGGTACAGCCTGTTTGTGTGTATACACAATTTGTATCAGGTACAGCCTGTTTGTGTGTATACACAATTTGTATCAGGTACAGCCTGTTTGTGTGTATACACAATTTGTATCAGGTACAGTCTGTTTGTGTGTATACACAATTTGTGTCAGGTACAGCCTGTTTGTGTACATACACAATTTATATCAGGTACAGCCTGTTTGTGTACATACACAATTTATATCAGGTACAGCCTGTTTGTGTGTATACACAATTTGTGTCAGGTACAGCCTGTTTGTGTACATACACAATTTATATCAGGTACAGCCTGTTTGTGTGTATACACAATTTGTATCAGGTACAGCCTGTTTGTGTGAATACACAATTTGTGTCAGGTACAGCCTGTTTGTGTGTATACACAATTTGTATCAGGTACAGCCTGTTTGTGTGTATACACAATTTGTATCAGGTACAGCCTGTTTGTGTGTATACACAATTTGTGTCAGGTACAGCCTGTTTGTGTACATACACAATTTGTATCAGGTACAGCCTGTTTGTGTGAATACACAATTTGTATCAGGTACAGCCTGTTTGTGTGTATACACAATTTGTTCAGGTACAGCCTGTTTGTGTGTATACACAATTTGTGTCAGGTACAGCCTGTTTGTTGTCATACACAATTTGTATCAGGTACAGCCTGTTTGTGTGCATACACAATTTGTATCAGTACAGCCTGTTTGTGTGTATACACAATTTGTATCAGGTACAGCCTGTTTGTGTGTCATACACAATTTGTATCAGGTACAGCCTGTTTGTGTGTATACACAATTTGTATCAGGTACAGCCTGTTTGTGTGTATACACAATTTGTGTCAGGTACAGCCTGTTTGTGTGTATACACAATTTTGTATCAGGTACAGCCTGTTTGTGTGTATACACAATTTTATCAGGTACAGCCTGTTTGTGTACTTTGTGGTCGTATTACACACAATTTGTATCAGGTACAGCCTGTTTGTGTAATACACAATTTGTATCAGGTACAGCCTGTTGTTGATACACAATTTGTATCAGGTACAGCCTGTTTGTGTGATACACAATTTGTATCAGGTACAGCCTGTTTGTGTGTATACACAATTTGTATCAGGTACAGCCTGTTTGTGTGCATACACAATTTGTATCAGGTACAGCCTGTTTGTGTGTATACACAATTTGTATCAGGTACAGTCCTGTTTGTGTAATACACAATTTGTATCAGGTACAGCCTGTTTGTGTATACACAATTTGTATCAGGTACAAGCCTGTTATGTGTGTATACACAATTTGTATCAGGTACAGCCTGTTTGTGTACATACACAATTTGTATCAGGTACAGCCTGTTTGTGTGTATACACAATTTGTATCAGGTACAGCCTGTTTGTGTGTATACACAATTTGTATCAGGTACAGCCTGTTTGTGTGATACACAATTTGTATCAGGTACAGCCTGTTTGTGTGTATACACAATTTGTATCAGGTACAGCCTGTTTGTGTGTATACACAATTTGTGTCAGGTACAGCCTGTTTGTGTAATACACAATTTGTATCAGGTACAGCCTGTTTGTGTGAATACACAATTTGTGATCAGGTACAGCCTGTTTGTTGTATACACAATTTGTGTCAGGTACAGCCTGTTTGTGTGCATACACAATTTGTAGTCAGGTACAGCCTGTTTGTGTGTATACACAATTTTGATCAGGTACAGCCTGTTTGTGTATACACAATTTGTATCAGGTACAGCCTGTTTGTGTGTAAACACAATTTGTATCAGGTACAGCCTGTTTGTGTGTATACACAATTTGTATCAGGTACAGCCTGTTTGTGTGTATACACAATTTGTATCAGGTACAGCCTGTTTGTGTAGTATACACAATTTGTATCAGGTACAGCCTGTTTGTGTAATAACACAATTTGTATCAGGTACAGCCTGTTTGTGTGTATACACAATTGTCAGTAATCAGGGTACAGCCTGTTTGTGTGTTTATACACAATTTGTATCAGGTACAGCCTGTTTGTTGTAATACACAATTTGTATCAGGTACAGCCTGTTTGTGTGTATACACAATTTGTATCAGGTACAGCCTGTTTGTGTGTAATACACAATTTGTATCAGGTACAGCCTGTTTGTGTGCATACACAATTTGTATCAGGTACAGCCTGTTTGTGTGTATACACAATTTGTATCAGGTACAGCCTGTTTGTGTGTATACACAATTTGTATCAGGTACAGCCTGTTTGTGTGTATACACAATTTGTATCAGGTACAGCCTGTTTGTGTGTATACACAATTGTATCAGGTAACAGCCTGTTTGTGTGCATACACAATTTGTATCAGGTACACTTGGTTACCATGTTATGAACCTGTTTGACATACACAATTTGTATCAGGTACAGCCTGTTTGTGTAATACACAATTTGTATCAGGTACAGCCTGTTTGTGTATACACAATTTGTATCAGGTACAGCCTGTTTGTGGTAATACACAATTTGTATCAGGTACAGCCTGTTTGTGTATACACAATTTGTATCAGGTACAGCTGTTTGTGTACATACACAATTTGTATCAGGTACAGCCTGTTTTGTGTGATACACAATTTTGTACAGGTACAGCCTGTTTGTGTACATACACAATTTGTATCAGGTACAGCCTGTTTGTGAACATACACAATTTGTGTCAGGTACAGACTGTTTGTGTGCATACACAATTTGTATCAGGTACAGCCTGTTTGTGTGTATACACAATTTGTGTCAGGTACAGCCTGTTTGTGTGTATACACAATTTGTGTCAGGTACAGACTGTTTGTGTGCATACACAATTTGTATCAGGTACAGCCTGTTTGTGTGTATACACAATTTGTGTCAGGTACAGCCTGTTTGTGTACATACACAATTTGTATCAGGTACAGCCTGTTTGTGTACATACACAATTTGTATCAGGTACAGACTGTTTGTGTGCATACACAATTTGTATCAGGTACAGCCTGTATGTGTATACATTTGTGTCAGGTACAGCCTGTATGTGTATACAGCAGTATCAGGTAAGCCTGTTTATGTGTATACATATGTGTCAGGTACAGCCTGTTTATGTGTATACATTTGTGTCAGGTACAGCCTGTGTGTGTATACATTTGTGTCAGGTGCAGCCTGTTTATGTATACATTTGTGTCAGGTACAGCCTGTGTGTCTATACATTTGTGTCAGGTACAGCCTGTGTGTGTATACATTTGTGTCAGGTACAGCCTGTTTATGTATACATTTGTGTCAGGTACAGCCTGTGTGTCTATACATTTGTGTCAGGTACAGCCTGTTTATGTATACATTTGTGTCAGGTACAGCCTGTGTGTGTATACATTTGTGTCAGGTAAAGCCTGTATGTTTATACATTTGTGTCAGGTACAGCCTGTATGTTTATACATTTGTGTCAGGTACAGCCTGTATGTTTATACATTTGTGTCAGGTACAGCCTGTATGTGTAAACATTTGTGTCAGGTACAGCCTGTGTTTGTATGTATTTGTGTCAGGTACAGCCTGTGTGTGTATACATTTGTGTCAGGTACAGCCTGTGTTTGTATGTATTTGTGTCAGGTACAGCCTGTGTGTGTATACATTTGTGTCAGGTACAGCCTGTGTTTGTATGTATTTGTGTCAGGTACAGCCTGTGTGTGTATACATTTGTGTCAGGTACAGCCTGTGTGTGTATACATTTGTGTCAGGTACAGCCTGTGTGTGTATACATTTGTGTCAGGTACAGCCTGTGTGTGTATACATTTGTGTCAGGTACAGCCTGTATGTCTATACATTTGTGTCAGGTACAGCCTGTGTTTGTATGTATTTGTGTCAGGTACAGCCTGTGTGTGTATACATTTGTGTCAAGCACAGTCTGTGTGTGTATGTGTTTGTATCAGGTACAGCCTGTATGTGTATACATTTGTGTCAGGTAGAGGCTGTTTGTAAGCATACGTTTGAGTAAGGCGTCAGAGGTCCATTCCATCATAATTACTACTTCTTCCTTTATCAGTGTTTGTTTGTTTCAAGGCTTGTTTTCTGTATTCTTTTTCTTATTTGCACGTTTCTGATGCTTTGATATTTAAAGAAATATTTAGTTTTCATGTTATTGCTTGGATAATTTTATTTTCATGTTATTGCTTTGATAATTTTTTCTTCATGTTATTGCTTTATAATCTTATTTTTCATGTTATTTCATTACTTTTGATTAATGCGTTTTGCTTGTTTGTTTTTGTCTGCGTGTATTACATGTGCAGCGTTGTAAAGCCTAGCCGCAAGACAGATCCACAGGAACCTTATAGTATTATTATCTTTTGAGTTATGAAGTGTTTTGCGTGTTTTAAGTTCTTGTGGGTTGCCTGAGGATTTTTGCCATATTATTTTGGATTCTTTTCCGTCATATGGGGTTAGATTATAGAAATCGCCAAGCGGTGTACAATTGTTTTTGTGTTTTTTTCCCTGTAGTTTGACGATGGGCTGTGTGGAGATTGAAAACAAGTGGACGTAACAAATCAGATGGGAGAGAACTAAGGAAGGGACAGTCACACTGGCGATATCTGTGGTGAGTTTGATTTTTCCTCTTTTTTTTGTTTTGTTTTTGTTTTTGTTTTTTACTCTTTTTTAATTTTCTTTTTTATGTCAAGTATCACTGCCGCCCATTTCTAATTTCGTGCAGCGATCTGTTATTATTTTTGATGCAATTATTTATCTGTATGTTGAATTGATGTATCAGTATGTATGTCCGTCTGTGTTTACACTGTTTTAATGTATTAACATGGCAACCGCCCCCTCCTCCAGTTTTTATTTTTCTATGTAAAATGCAATAATCATTTTTTGACTTGGACTGTTTGTGCTACACAAGTGACATTGATGATATGTAATGTATGGTGGATGTAATGTATGGTGGTTGTAATGTATGGTGGTTGTAATGTATGGTGGATGTAATGTATGGTGGATGTAATGTATGGTGGATGTAATGTATGGTGGATGTAATGTATGGTGGATGTAATGTATGGTGGATGTAATGTATGGTGGATTTATTCTTGCCGAGTTAAGACTATAAAGCTTTTATCATCATGAAGTATGTGGTGAGAATACGTATGCATGTTAGAAAAAACTTTTTGCGTTTCACAAATTGGAACAAGACACCAAGAATTTAAAGAGAGGAAAGAAAAAAGTGCAAAGCATATATACATATTCACAATGGATGGAACTTACCAAGTCAAATTCAGGCTGCTGTCTCCGTTGAGGTCGCGTCGCTTTGATGCAGCGCCACCCCCCTCCCCACCCCCACCCCCACCCCATCCCCTTTTTATTAATTTTTTAAAACTTTTTTTCGATCAAGACTTAAGAAAGGCAACAAGGCTGATTGGCCTTCAAGGTGAGGGACCAGGGAAATGAATCTTTCTTTCCAATGTTTTATGCCGGGGCAGCCAGGCGAATGCCGTTTTTCACGGTTGTCAACTGCCGATGAATCTTTTAACGTGCGAAAACCAGAAGGCACACGGGTCCGACTCGTTTTTCATCACCCTCCGAAGAACTAGACGTTCAGTTCGATTTCCCGGTAAGGCTGAGGAGAAATGTCAGCGGGAAACGAACCCGGGAACCTCGAGTGTAGTTATTGGCAGACCAACGTGTGAATCATTCTGCCACCTTTTTACTACATCAATAATAATATGCAGTAACTGCAACGAAGTTAAACATTTAAATGTAAACGAAAACAACACGTTGAAAACTAACAGCAAGAAAATGTACACTTGTTTTCACGTACACACTGACATAGTATTTCAACTCGTTTCATTTTATTATCGTTTGTGTGTCTCAGTCTGTGAGTATTTGATATGGAAACCACATCTGGTAGAAACCATTGAAAACATTTTTGAAAAATGCTCATATTTTTAAGCGATGAATTTTTCTTCTAAGTCATTAAAATGTATATTTTGGGGGTTTGATCTTGCTAACTTAGACTTAAGCAAATGTCGATGTCCGTGGTGAGAATATGTATAATGGGTTTCACGTTGCCGAGTTAGAGAGCATGCGACTTGCACAAATTATTAAAAAATACCTTGTTTGTAAAAGATCCTTGGGAGTATAAACACAACGTTTCGAGCCCAGGCCCTTTGTCAAGTCGCTCCAAGGATCTTTTACAAACAAGGTATTTTTTAATATTTTGTTTTTACCCTCAAGATCCAGCAGTCACATTTTGTTTTACCGACTTGCACAAATGTTAACAAAGTTAACAAGAAACACCCGACGGTGCCCTCTCCTGGGGATGCCGGGGGCTCTTTCAGTATAGATGCTATCCCCACCTTCTGGAAATTCTGTGCTAGAAATTTCCTCTTTGCTGTCACTGTCTTTGTTTCTGCCTTTTCCCTTTGTTTCTGCCATTTCTGCCTATCAATTCTGCCTTGCTGGTCCATTCACCTGTATGTATTCGATAAAGTCTTACGTACTTTTTGCTTAGGATTGATAACTGGGTACATGTATTAACTGCATTTTTGGCTCTAGGGAAATGAGATGTGCAAAAGCAATTTTAAGTAATTAAGGCCCGTTTTTACATATGTTTTAGTGTCCTTAGTTGTGTATAAAATTTGTATTCAGGTATCATGGTATGTTTTTTAAATCCCCTGTGTGATAAATTGGACGGTGTGGTCAACGCCAGGGGCATTTCCTTAGACTATCTGCACGAATGCATTGATATGTGTGCTTAATTTTCTTTTCTTTTTCTCTTGTTGAAGTAGCATGTTTTGAAACGGTTGTAGCCCTGATACAGCTCTACGTCGTCTGCTGGGCTTTAAACAAAAATTACGAAACAAAGACAAAAACAAAAACAAAAAATCCGAGTGTGCAGATGGATCCCACAGCACCAAATCTTCGCCACTCTCCTGACACTCACCTCCCACTCTCCTGACACTCACTTCCCACTCTCCTGACACTCACCTCCCACTCTCCTGACACTCACCTCCCACTCTCCTGACACTCACCTCCCACTCTTCTGACGTTCACCTCCCACTCTCCTGACACTCACCTCCCACTCTCCTGACAACTCACCTCCCACTCTCCTGACGTTCACCTCCCACTCTCCTGACGTTCACCTCCCACTCTCCTGACGTTCACCTCCCACTCTCATGACGTTCACCTTCCACTCTCCTGACGTTCACCTCCCACTCTCCTGACACTCACCTCCCACTCTCCTGACGTTCACCTCCCACTCTCCTGACGTTCACCTCCCACTCTCCTGACGTTCACCTCCCACTCTCCTGACATTCACCTCCCACTCTCCTGACGTTCACCTCCCACTCTCCTGACGTTCACCTCCCACTCTCCTGACGTTCACCTCCCACTCTCCTGACACTCACCTCCCACTCTCCTGACGTTCACCTCCCACTCTCCTGACGTTCACCTCCCACTCTCCTGACACTCACCTCCCACTCTCCTGACACTCACCTCCCACTCTCCTGACATTCACCTCCCACTCTCCTGACACTGACCTCCCATTCTCCTGCCATTCACCTCCCACTCTCCTGACATTCACCTCCCACTCTCCTGACACTGACCTCCCACTCTCCTGACATTCACCTCCCACTCTCCTGACACTGACCTCCCCCACTCTCCTGACACTGACCTCCCCCACTCTCCTGACACTCACCTCCCACTCTCCTGACACTGACATCCCCCACTCTCCTGACACTGACCTCCCACTCTCCTGACACTGACCTCCCCCACTCTCCTGACACTGACCTCCCACTCTCCTGACATTCACCTCCCAAACTCCTGACACTCACCTCCCACTCTCCTGACACTCACCTCCCACTCTCCTGACACTCACCTCCCAAACTCCTGACACTCACCTCCCACTCTCCTGACGTCACTCTCCTGACACTCACCTCCCACTCTCCTGACACTCACCTCCCACTCTCCTGACACTCACCTCCCACTCTCCTGACGTCACTCTCCTGACACTCACCTCCCACTCTCATGACGTCACTCTCCTGACATTCACCTCCCACTCTCCTGACGTCACTCTCCTGACACTAACCTCCCACTCTCATGACGTCACTCACCTCCCACTCTCCTGACACTCACTTCCCAAACTCCTGACGTCACTCTCCTGACACTCACTTCCCAAACTTCTGACGTCACTCTCCTGACACTCACCTCCCAAACTCCTGACGCCACTCTCCTGACACTCACTTCCCAAACTTCTGATCCGACGCCACTCTCCTGACACTCACCTCCCAAACTCTTGACGCCACTCTCCTGACACTCACTTCCCAAACTCTTGACGCCACTCTCCTGACACTCACCTCCCAAACTCTTGACGCCACTCTCCTGACACTCACCTCCCAAACTTTTGACGCCACTCTCCTGACACTCACTTCCCAAACTCCTGATCCGACGCCACTCTCCTGACACTCACCTCCCAAACTCTTGACACCACTCTCCTGACACTCACCTCCCAAACTTCTGATCCGACGCCACTCTCCTGACACTCACCTCCCAAACTCTTGACGCCACTCTCCTGACACTCACTTCCCAAACTCTTGACACCACTGTCCTGACACTCACCTCCCAAACTCTTGACGCCACTCTCCTGACACTCACTTCCCAAACTCTTGACGCCACTCTCCTGACACTCACCTCCCAAACTCTTGACGCCACTCTCATGACACTCACTT
>JAPXFY010000016.1:4194085-4196585 GCA_030674185.1 Monoplex corrugatus
CTCTCTCTCTTTCTATCTCTCTCTCTCTCTCTTACCCCCCCCTCCCTACCTGTCTATCTATCGACGGTTTGCTAGCTCCGTTGAGAGTGCTGTGGATTCAGGATCCTATGTCTCGAGTTCAATCCTAGTTTGCAACATTAAACTGGCTGTTGGCTGCCCATCTTAATGCTCCGACCATACTGGTGGTGTCAGTGTTACATAGATCCAGGTCCCCTCCCCATTTCAAACACTTTGCCAACGCATAGGATTTTTTGTGCAGGCTCAAGGAGTCCTCCTGACAGCTGTTGATTTGATATGGGTTGAGCAGGTGTTTAACCCTTTGACTCCCTCACCCCCTTATTCACCAGCATCCCGCATTGTCAGCCATGACTGCAAAGTAAAAATTTAACCCTTTCACTCCTTCCAGCTTCCTTGCAGGAAACTGGTGGATAGGGTGAAGGAGTGAACGGTTTAATTTTGGTGAAGGAGTGAACGGTTTAAGTTTTTGTAGCTGGTGGATAGGGTGCGGGAGTGAAAGGGTTAATTGTCCGTGTGCTGTCAATCCCTCTTGAACGAATCACAGACTCCAAACTCTTCTTTTTCACGCGCCTTTATTAATGTTAATCCCCTCGGCAGAGATGTTGTCCATGTGTGTTCCCCCCGTGGGGATACCGGGGGCTCTTTCAGTCGAAGTAGTATCCCCAACTTCTGGAAATTCTGTGCAAGAAATTTCCTCTTTCCTGTCACTCTCTTTGTTTCGTTCCTTTATCATCTGCTTTCTGTCGTCTCTTCCTATCGTTTTCTGCCTTGCTGGCCCATTCACCTGTATTGTTTCCATGGCGCCTTCCACATCTTCTCGTAGGATTGATACATATTTTGACGGCATTTTTGGTTCTAAGTAAATGTCATGTGCACAGGCAATTTTAGGAAGTTTGATATGTTTTAGTGTACTTAGTTACGTTTATGTATTTGTATATTCAGGTTGTTTTTTTTCAAGCCCCTAGTGATAAAGTGGACGGAGTGGTCAACACCAGGGGCATATCCTTACATTATGAGCACAGATGCATTCATGTGGGTTCAAAAAAGTCCTGAGGTCTAATAGCCCTGATATGGCTGCGCAGTCGGCTGGGCTGTAAACAATAACGATAATGATAATTCCTCTCTCTCTCTGTGTCTGTGTCTGTCTGTTTATCTGTCTCGCCCTCTCTCTGTGTTGTGTTGTATGGTGTGTAGGTGTGTGCGCGCGCGCGTGTGTGTATGTATGCGTGTGTGTGTGGTGTGTTGTATGGTGCGCGCACGTGCGTGTGTGGTGAGTGGTGTGTGTGTGTGTGTGTGTGTGTGTGTGTGTGTGTGTGTGTGTGTGTGTGTGTGTGTGTGTGTGTGTGTGTTGTGTGTGTGTGTGTTGTGTGTGGTTGTGTGTGTGTGTTTTGTGTGTGTGTGTTGTATGTGTGTGTGTGTGTATGTGTGTGTGTGTGATGTGTGTGTGTATGTGTGTGTGTGTGTGTTGTGTGTGTGTGTTTCTGTGTGTATGTGTGTGTGTATATCTGTGTATGTGTGTATGTGTGTGTGTGTATGTATGTGTGTATGTGTGTGTGTGTTGTATGTGTGTGTGTGTGTGTGTGTGTGTGTGTGTGTGTGTGTGTGTGTGTGTGTATGTTTCATGAACGAGCACAAATACCTTACGCCTGTGAATTGTCAGGTTTGGAGTTTGTTCACAAGGGATTCATTGCATGCAGGCAGCTTCATATGTGCTCCACCATATCTGCCAGCAATTATGTGACAGACTCCTTGAGCCTGCGCAAAACACTATGCACTGGTAAAGTCTTGATATGGGGAAATAGGGAGGAGAGAAGAGGGACGTATAAAACATTAAGCTGATACCACCAGAATGATGGAAATATTAAGATGGGGCAGCTAACAAGTCAGTTTTTAATGTTGTAGGCTGGGATTGAACTCGAGATATCAGACTCTGAGTTCACGTCCTTATCAAAATAATCAACCAGAAGGCGTAAAAAAAAACACTTGTGAAACGGCCACACAACCCACGCGTACTACTGCCATGGAGTAACACCATCCACACAATTCCCATCATGAAACATGAATAGCCATTTGTGGACTGCCAGAGTTGTGTTTTCCTGATGGCGCCATGTGCGGTGCTGGCGGTTTGTGGTGTTGCACGTGACATAATGGTGAATTATTCATGGCATCGTTTTACTTCGGGTGCCCGGCTAAAACATTAGTTGTACCCTTGTCAGATAAGGGAAGCGCTGGAGTGAAGTGCGGATGTAGTACGGGGTCGCATTGATTGTGAAATATGTCCGAGGTCATGGTGAAGTATGGTGACTCCGTTGTGATAAAAGGGTGGATTTCGTATATTGGCGCCATAATGAATTAATGCGGGTGGGCGCAGTTGTGACATACCGAGGCACTTTATCCATGGTGGCGTATGACAGACGGATAATGCCGTGTTGAAATAGGGATAGATTTTGCCCCGGGCTTTTAGGTAGACAAATACGAATGT
>JAPXFY010000016.1:4201585-4209085 GCA_030674185.1 Monoplex corrugatus
TGGTTTGTGCAAACATGCACATCCACCAAAGTCACAGTATGGAGACTGTGCAGCAGCATATCACATGCACAGTGTAGACAAAACATTATGCATACGCGCATAAAAAAAAAGAAAGAAAAGCAAAGCGCTAAGCATGAATAAAAGAAAGAAAGACAAAGAAAAACGAACAAAAAAATCAACACCACTACTACCACCACTGCAACAACAACTGTAAAAACAACAGAGAACCTTCCTCCAGAAAACAACAACAACAATAACAACAAAGCCTGGCACTTTGAAATGGTGAGTACTCTGGTAGTTGCGCCACCGTGGTTTTTAACTCTTTCAGTCCCGCACCCTATCCACCAACTGCAAAAACTTAACCCTTTCACTCTCACCCAATCCTTGCAGAAAACTGGTGGATAGGGTGAAGGAGTGAAAAGGGTTAACTTTTTGCTTCGCTGTCATGGCTGACAATGCAAGACGCTGGAAAGGAAAGGGTGAGGGAGTCAAAGGGTTACGTTTTTGCTTTACTATCAGGGCTGACAGTGCAGGACGCTGGAAGGGATAGGTTGAGGCAGTCAAGGGGTTAAGTGTTGTGAATGTCAGACACAGATATGGTGAACTATCGTCCATGAACAGTGGACTGAGCGTTGATTGTTTATCAGGTCACTGGCAGTTTGACCATGTCCCTTCCTACATGTACCATCAGCTCTGTCTTTCGGACACGCTGTTCGACAAAGTTGCCTTAGTGCATCATGGTTGTCTTTGTGCACCATGGTTGTCTTTGTGCGTCCCTGGTTGTCTTTGTGCGCTTGTCTTAGTGCGCCATGGTTGTCTTAGTGCACCATGGTTGTCTTTGTGCGTCATGTTGTCTTTGTGCGCTTGTCTTAGTGCGCCATGGTTGTCTTAGTGCACCATGGTTGTCTTTGTGCGTCATGGTTGTCTTTGTGCGCTTGTCTTAGTGCACCATGGTTGTCTTAGTGCACCATGGTTGTCTTTGTGCGTCATGGTTGTCTTTGTGCGCTTGTCTTAGTGCGCCATGGTTGTCTTAGTGCACCATGGTTGTCTTTGTGCGTCATGGTTGTCTTAGTGCACCATGGTTGTCTTAGTGCACCATGGTTGTCTTAGTGCACCATGGTTGTCTTTGTGCGTCATGGTTGTCTTTGTGCGCTTGTCTTAGTGCCCATGGTTGTCTTAGTGCACCATGGTTGTCTTTGTGACCATGGTTGTCTTTGTGCCATGGTTGTCTTTGTGTACCATGGTTGTCTTGTGCACCATGGTTGTCTTAGTGACCATGGTTGTCTTAGTGCACCATGGTTGTCTTTGTGTACCATGGTTGTCTTTGTGTACCATGATTGTCTTAGTGTACCATGGTTGTCTTAGTGTACCATGATTGTCTTAGTGTACCATGGTTGTCTTTGTGTACCATGGTTGTCTTTGTGTACCATGGTTGTCTTAGTGTACCATGATTGTCTTAGTGTACCATGGTTGTCTTAGTGTACCATGGTTGTCTTAGTGTACCATGGTTGTCTTAGTGTACCATGGTTGTCTTAGTGTACCATGGTTGTCTTAGTGTACCATGGTTGTCTTAGTGTACCATGGTTGTCTTTGTGTACCATGGTTGTCTTTGTGTACCATGGTTGTCTTTGTGTACCATGTTGTCTTAGTGTACCATGGTTGTCTTTGTGTACCATGGTTTGTCTTGTGTACCATGGTTGTCTTTGTGTACCATGGTGTCTTTGTTCCTGATTGTCTTGTGTACCATGTGTTGTCTTTGTGTACCATTGTTGTCTTTGTGTACCATGTGTTTGTCTTTGTGCACCATGTTGTCTTTGTGTACCATTGTTGTCTTTGTGTACCATGGTTGTCTTTGTGCACCATTGTTGTCTTTGTGTACCATGGTTGTCTTGTGTACCATGGTTGTCTTTGTGTCACCATGTTGTCTTTGTGCACCATGTTGTCTTGTGACCATGGTTGTCTTTGTGACCATGGTTGTCTTTGTGCACCATGGTTGTCTTTGTGTACCATGGTTGTCTTAGTGCGCCATGGTTGTCTTTGTGCACCATGTTGTCTTAGTGTACCATGGTTGTCTTTGTGCACCATGGTTGTCTTAGTGCACCATGGTTGTCTTTGTGTACCATGGTTGTCTTAGTGCACCATGTTGTCTTTGTGTACCATGGTAGTCTTAGTGACCATTGTTGTCTTTGTGCCATGATGTCTTTGTGTCCATGGTTGTCTTGTGCACCATGGTTGTCTTTGTGTACCATGGTTGTCTTTGTGCGTCATGGTTGTCTTAGTCTACCATTGTTGTCTATTGTGCCATGGTTGTCTTAGTGCACCATGGTTGTCTTAGTGCACCATGGTTGTCTTTAGTGTGCCATGGTTGTCTTTGTGCACCATGGTTGTCTTTGTGTACCATGGTTGTCTTAGTGCGTCATGGTTGTCTTAGTGTACCATGGTTGTCTTAGTGCACCATGGTTGTCTTTGTGCACCGTGGTTGTCTTTGTGTACCATTGTTGTCTTAGTGCCCATGGTTGTCTTTGTGCGTCATGGTTGTCTTGTGCGTCATGGTTGTCTTTGTGCCATGGTTGTCTTTGTGTGACCATGGTTGTCTTTGTGTACCATGGTTGTCTTTGTGTACCCATGGTTGTCTTTGTTGACCATGGTTGTCTTTGTGTACCATGGTTGTCTTTGTGTACCATGGTTGTCTTAGTGTACCATGGTTGTCTTTGTGCACCATTGTTGTCTTAGTGCACCATGGTTGTCTTTGTGTACCATGATTGTCTTAGTGTGCCATGGTTGTCTTTGTGCACCATGGTTGTCTTTGTGTACCATGGTTGTCTTAGTGCGCCATGGTTGTCTTAGTGTACCATGGTTGTCTTAATGTGCCATGGTTGTCTTTGTGCACCATGGTTGTCTTTGTGTACCATGGTTGTCTTTGTGTACCATGGTTGTCTTAGTGTGCCATGGTTGTCTTTGTGCACCATGGTTGTCTTTGTGTACCATGGTTGTCTTAGTGTACCATGGTTGTCTTAGTGTGCCATGGTTGTCTTTGTGCACCATGGTTGTCTTTGTGTACCATGGTTGTCTTAGTGTACCATGGTTGTCTTTGTGCACCATGGTTGTCTTAGTGTACCATGGTTGTCTTTGTGCACCATGGTTGTCTTGTGTACCATGGTTGTCTTAGTGTCACCATGGTTGTCTTAGTGTACCATGGTTGTCTTAGTGTACCATGGTTGTCTTAGTGCACCATGGTTGTCTTTGTGTACCATGGTTGTCTGTGCACCATGTTGTTGTTAGTGTGCCATGGTTGTCTTTGTGCACCATGGTTGTCTTTGTGTACCATGGTTGTCTTTGTGCACCATGGTTGTCTTTGTGCACCATGGTTGTCTTAGTGTGCCATGGTTGTCTTTGTGCGTCATGGTTGTCTTAGTGCACCATGGTTGTCTTTGTGCGCCATGGTTGTCTTAGTGCACCATGGTTGTCTTTGTGTACCATGGTTGTCTTAGTGCGCCATGGTTGTCTTAGTGTACCATGGTTGTCTTAATGTGCCATGGTTGTCTTTGTGCACCATGGTTGTCTTAGTGTGCCATGGTTGTCTTTGTGCGTCATGGTTGTCTTAGTGCACCATGGTTGTCTTAGTGTACCATGGTTGTCTTTGTGCACCATGGTTGTCTTGTGTACCATGGTTGTCTTTGTGCACCATGGTTGTCTTAGTGCACCATGGTTGTCTTTGTGTACCATGATTGTCTTAGTGCGCCATGGTTGTCTTTGTGTACCATTGTTGTCTTTGTGCACCATGGTTGTCTTAGTGCGCCATGGTTGTCTTTGTGCACCATGGTTGTCTTTGTGTACCATGGTTGTCTTAGTGTACCATGGTTGTCTTTGTGTACCATGGTTGTCTTTGTGGACCATGGTTGTCTTTGTGTACCATGGTTGTCTTTGTGTACCATGGTTGTCTTTGTGTACCATGGTTGTCTTTGTGCACCATGGTTGTCTTACGTCACCAGAATTGCCTTAGTTCTTCAAAGTTGCCGAAGTACGCCAAGGTTGCCTAAGTACGTCAAAGTTGCCGAAGTACGCCAAGGTTGCCTAAGTACGTCAAAGTTGCCGAAGTACGCCAAGGTTGCCTAAGTACGTCAAAGTTGCCGAAGTACGCCAAGGTTGCCTAAGTACGTCAAAGTTGCCGAAGCACGCCAAGGTTGCCTAAGTACGTCAAAGTTGCCGAAGTACGCCAAGCTTGCCTAAGTACGTCAAAGTTGCCTAAATAGGCTAAAATTGCCTTAGGTCGCCAAGATTGCCTGAGTATGCCAAAGTTGTCGAAGTACGCCAGGGTTGCCTAAATACGTCAAAGTTGCTGAAGTACGCCAAGGTTGCCTTAATACGTCAAAGTTATCGAAGTACACGTTAAAGTTGCCTTAATACGTCAAAGTTATCGAAGTACGCTAAAGCGGAATGGGGTCAGTCTGGCTTGTTCTGTTTTCATCTCCCTCATCCCCGCTCTTCCTCTCCCTCATCCCCACTCTTCCTCTCTAAATAGACTTTCTTGTGTGTGTGACAGCATATTTACCGTGTGAACATCAGGCTGCTGTTCTCAGGGAGAGGACGTCGCCACCGTACAACGCCACCATTTTACTTGGTGCGTGCGTTTTTGTTTATCTGTCAACGGGAACGTGTGTACTGAATTTTGTCAGGGTCACCTATTTTCGTGCCATGGGATCAGTAACCTGCAAACTGCGATACTTTTGTTTTCCTTCTTTCTCACGTTCCTTCTTTCTTACCCCAGAAAAAAAAGACAAAATAAACAAAACAAAGCAAAAACAAACGCAAACCTGTTTTGGGGCTCTCTGTAAAAATGGTCTGGGGTGTTTTGTGAAAGGTCAGAAAAGCCCATGTTGATTTGCTACGGACATGTTCAAGGACGGAATGTGTATCACCCGTACCACGATGTTGGGTGAAGATTCTGATATCAGTGGTGTGATGTGAATTACAGGTCACACACCTGGTTATGCAGGGGTATACGTACACCCTGCCTGCCATGCTGACTGTCAGACACTCAGTGGCACACAGGTACACATACACCTGCCCAGTATATCAGAAACCCAGTTGGTACACAGGTACAGACCTCGTCGTCCACTGTGACTGTGTCCACCCTGTTATTACAGAGATACACACCCCACCTTCCACTGTGACTGTGTCCACCTTGTTATTAGAGAGATACACATCCCACCTTCCACAGTGACTGTGTCCACCCGGTTATTACAGAGATACACATCCCACCTTCCACAGTGACTGTGTCCACCCGGTTATTACAGAGATACACATCCCACCTTCCACAGTGACTGTGTCCACCCGGTTATTACAGAGATACACTTTCCACCTTCCACAGTGACTGTGTCCACCCGGTTATTAGAGAGATACACATCCCACCTTCCACAGTGACTGTGTCCACCCGGTTATTACAGAGATACACATCCCACCTTCCACAGTGACTGTGTCCACCCGGTTATTACAGAGATACACATCCCACCTTCCACAGTGACTGTGTCCACCCGGTTATTACAGAGATACACATCCCACCTTCCACAGTGACTGTGTCCACCCGGTTATTACAGAGATACACATCCCACCTTCCACAGTGACTGTGTCCACCGGTTATTAGAGAGATACACATCCCACCTTCCACAGTGACTGTGTCCACCCGGTTATTACAGAGATACACATCCCACCTTCCACAGTGACTGTGTCCACCCGGTTATTACAGAGATACACATCCCACCTTCCACAGTGACTGTGTCCACCCGGTTATTACAGAGATACACATCCCACCTTCCACAGTGACTGTGTCCACCCGGTTATTACAGAGATACACATCCCACCTTCCACAGTGACTGTGTCCACCCGGTTATTACAGAGATACACATCCCACCTTCCACAGTGACTGTGTCCACCCGGTTATTACAGAGATACACATCCCACCTTCCACAGTGACTGTGTCCACCCGGTTATTACAGAGATACACATCCCACCTTCCACAGTGACTGGTTATTACAGAGATACACATCCCACCTTCCACAGTGACTGTGTCCACCCGGTTATTACAGAGATACACTTTCCACCTTCCACAGTGACTGTGTCCACCCGGTTATTACAGAGATACACATCCCACCTTCCACTGTGACTGTGTCCACCCGGTTATTACAGAGATACACATCCCACCTTCCACAGTGACTGTGTCCACCCGGTTATTAGAGAGATACAGACCCTACCTTCCACTGTGACTGTGTCCACCCGGTTATTACAGAGATACACATCCCACCTTCCACAGTGACTGTGTCCACCCGGTTATTACAGAGATACACATCCCACCTTCCACAGTGACTGTGTCCACCCGGTTATTACAGAGATACACAGCCCACCTTCCACAGTGACTGTGTCCACCCGGTTATTACAGAGATACACTTTCCACCTTCCACTGTGACTGTGTCCACCCGGTTATTACAGAGATACACTTTCCACCTTCCACAGTGACTGTTCCACCCGGTTATCACAGAGACACCCCCCACCTTCCACTGTGTAATCTCCTACGACCGCAGGATTGTGGGACAAGCTGCATGTTTACCTATCGGGGATAAGTGAGGTGAGATAATGAAGCTTTGCCTATCAGAGATAAATGAGTCAATGAAACTTCTCCTGATGTAACTGGTGATACCCGATATACTTCTGGTTGTCCGGTCCTGTCTTCTCATTGTAACAAAATGATTGATGCTGTTCTGGTCCAGTCCACCGTAGTCCGTAAAGAGAAATGATACACTTTCTCTGGCGTATTTGTCTGTGTATTCTAAGACATCGGTGCATGTTTTCTCCACACACGAGCAGTATCCGCTGGTCGTGGTTCTCCGGAGACAGAAATGGTGCAACCTCTTCTATTGCTACGTGTTTGATCCTGCAGTCTTTTCCACGGACTGACTGTTCGTCCTTTCATTCCCTCACCCTGTCCACCAGCTTGTATCAAGGGTATGGGTTGACATGTGTTTGCTATGTCCGTGTCTGTCTTGTCATTTATGCTTTTGTCAAGCGCTTAGAGTTCTTGAGAAATGAGACGTTGTACAGGTAGTCGTTGGTATTCTCATTGTTATTATCAATATGTTGTTGTTATTGTTTATTCTTATTTTTATCATCATCTATTATGTGTTACAGTTATCATTATCATCATCATCCATTGTCATCATCATCACCACCACCACCACCACCATCATCATTTGTTATTATTTGCGAAGCATGTATGGCTTTTGAAAGATGAGGCAGTGCATAGGTCGTCGTCGTCGTCGTCGTCGTCGTCGTCGTCATCATCTCATCATCATCATCATCATCACACCCCAACCATCATCATCATTGTTTATTTGTGAGCATGTAGCTTAATAGCAGTGCACAGTTCGTCGTCGTCCGATGTAATCATCATCATCATCATCATCGTATCATTATTGTTATTATTCATGAAGCCCTTAGGACTCTCAC
>JAPXFY010000016.1:4214085-4216585 GCA_030674185.1 Monoplex corrugatus
TGGCGAAGAAAATGGGACCCAGAAAAAAAACAAAAAACAAAGCTGAGCACAAAGGTAACCTCCCTGAGGGCAATGATCCTTAAAGAAAAGTTTGGATGATAAGGGGTGAAGATCAAGGTCACGGAGATCAAACAAGTGCCTAAAATCAATCAGTATTGAAGAAGGTGTATAAACAACACTTTGCCATGAATTTCTGACGATATTTGAAATCTGTTTTGACTGCCATGGCAACCTTGCATGGTCCTCAATGCACGTCAGGTTTCAGGGTAAACTGAAGCTTTTTCGAGGTCACAGTGACCTTTCATCATCATCATGTGCCTTGCCGCATGGCGTTGGCGATCATGGCCCTCCACACGAATCTATCCCTTGTCACTGCAAGTACATCTCCCATCCTGTCTGTCCTCAGCCACTCTGCAAGTCCGTCCAATATTTTCTCCTTGGGTCTACCTGGTGTTCTCTTTCCCTCAAGCTTTCCCCTACAATGACTTTTAGAAATACAAAATGTGAACTTTCTGTAAATTTGTATAAAACCAGATGGTCAGAATGGCTTGATCATTTTGTTTCCTGCTGGCGCAGCCATGGAAAATACAGAGAAAACATCATCTGTGATATGAGATGTTTGTCAGTGAAAATATCAACTGTGATATCAGATGTTTGTCAGTGAAAATATCAACTGTGGTATCAGATGTTTGTCAGTGAAAATATCAACTGTGATATCAGATGTTTGTCAGTGAAAATATCAACTGTGATATCAGATGTTTGTCAGTGAAAACATCAATTGTGATATCAGATGTTTGTCAGTGAAAATATCAACTGTGGTATCAGATGTTTGTCAGTGAAAACATCAACTGTGGCATCAGATGTTTGTCAGTGAAAACATCAACTGTGGCATCAGATGTTTGTCAGTGAAAACATCAACTGTGGCATCAGATGTTTGTCAGTGAAAACATCAACTGTGGCATCAGATGTTTGTCAGTGAAAACATCAACTGTGATATCAGATGTTTGTCAGTGAAAACATCAACTGTGGCATCAGATGTTTGTCAGTGAAAATATCAACTGTGATATCAGATGTTTGTCAGTGAAAATATCAACTGTGATATCAGATGTTTGTCAGTGAAAATATCATCTGTGGTATCAGATGTTTGTCAGTGAAAATATCAACTGTGATATCAGATGTTTGTCAGTGAAAATATCAACTGTGATATCAGATGTTTGTCAGTGAAAACATCAATTGTGATATCAGATGTTTGTCAGTGAAAATATCAACTGTGATATCAGATGTTTGTCAGTGAAAATATCAACTGTGATATCAGATGTTTGTCAGTGAAAATATCTGTGATATCAGATGTTTGTCAGTGAAAATATCTGTGATATCAGATGTTTGTCAGTGAAAATAACTGTGATATCAGATGTTTGTCAGTGAAAATATCATCTGTGATATCAGATGTTTGACAGTGAAAATATCAACTGTGATATCAGATGTTTGTCAGTGAAAATATCAACTGTGGCATCAGATGTTTGTCAGTGAAAATATCATCTGTGATATCAGATGTTTGACAGTGAAAATATCATCTGTGATATCAGATGTTTGACAGTGAAAATATCATCTGTGATATCAGATGTTTGTCAGTGAAAATAACTGTGATATCAGATGTTTGACAGTGAAAATAACTGTGATATCAGATGTTTGTCAGTGAAAATAACTGTGATATCAGATGTTTGACAGTGAAAATAACTGTGATATCAGATGTTTGTCTGTGAAAATATCAACTATGATATCAGATGGTGTGTTAGTCATTCCATGGTGATAATGATGATGTTTCTGTCTGTCTGTCTGTCTGTCTCTGTGTCTATCTGTCTGTCTGTCTGCTTTACTTTTTGACTTTCAGTGTGTCAATCTATCAGTCTGTCTGCTTGTCTCTGTAGCTCGTAGTCTGTCAACGTCTGTCTACTTCTTTCTGTAGCTGGTAGTCATCTGTCTGTCTACTTCTCTTTGTAGATGGTAGTCATCTGTCTGTCTACTTCTCTTTGTAGATGGTAGTCATCTGTCTGTCTACTTCTCTTTGTAGCTGGTAGTCAGTCTGTCTACATCTCTTTGTATCTGGTAGTCAGTCTGTCTACTTCTCTTTGTAGATGGTAGTCATCTGTCTGTCTACTTCTCTTTGTAGATGGTAGTCATCTGTCTACTTCTCTTTGTAGCTGGTAGTCATCTGTCTGTCTACTTCTCTTTGTAGATGGTAGTCAGTCTGTCTATCTGTCTACTTCTTTCTGTAGCTGGTAATTAGTCTGTCTGTCTGTTTGTCTACTTCTCTCTGTAGCTGGTAGTCAGTCTGTCTGTGTCTCAATCATTGTCTCATCTCACACTGGCACTCACACATACACACACACACACGCGTGCGCACCACACTCACGCACACACTCATACGCACACATATGCATGCACACACATGCATACACAGATGAACTCACAGACACACACGCGCGCGCGCGCGCGCGTG
>JAPXFY010000016.1:4224085-4291585 GCA_030674185.1 Monoplex corrugatus
TTTTGTCTTAGTTCGAATCACAGTCCACAATGACCGACAGAAAGAGAGAGACTGCAGAAAGTTAATACAGTTCTTGCTGAGAAATGGCATGGCTGCGTGTGTGTGTGTGTGTGTGTAGTGAAGGGGGGGGGGGTAGTGGGTTTGGGGGGATGGAGACTGAGAGTCTGGATGGGGGGGGGGGGGTGACGTGAGTAGGGATGCAGAACAGAGGGGGTGCAGTGGGGTTAGTAGTAGTTGGAAGGCGGATAATGCAAGATCGAATAATACGGTCGGAAATGCGACGCGACGGCGAACAGTAGCCCCATTAGGGGAGAGAGAGAGGGGGGGAGGAAAAGAGAGAGAGGGGGGGGAAGGGAGAGAGAAAGAGAGGGAGGGAGGGAAAGAGAGGGAGAGAGAGAAATAGAGAGGGAAAGAGAGAGAGGGGGAAAGGGAGAGAAAGAGAGAGAGAAAGAGAGGGAGGGAGGGAGGGAAAGAGAAAGAGAGAGTGAGAGAGAAAAGAGAGAGGGCGTGTGGGGGGGGGAAGAAAAGGATAGAGAGAAAGAGAGAGAGGCAGAGAGAGAGGGGACGGAAGAGGGGAGAAAGACACAGGGGGGGGGGGGGGAGAAAGAGAGGGAAAGAAAAAATGAGATGAGAGAGAGAGAGAAAGGGCAGGGGGATAGAAAGAGAGAGAGAGAGGCAGAGAGAGATGGCAGGGCAGGGGGGCAGAGAAAGAGAAAAGGAGAAAGAGAGAAGGTGGGGGGAAGAAATAAAGAGAGAGAGAGAAAGAGAGAGGGGGGGGGGGATGTCAGGCGCCGTTCCATACAGATGAGGCAGAGACCAGAAAACATTGCGCAATGTCTCCAACAACAAGAAGCAGTGTCCTTGAAATAACAACATTATTCATGCTGTTCGGAAATAACACCACTTGGCTTTTTGTTTCTGTCTTTTTGCTGTTTGATTCTGTCTTTTTGCTGTTTGTTTCTGTCTTCTTGCTGTCTGTTTCTGTCTTTTTGCTGTTTGATTCTGTCTTCTTGCTGTTTGTTTCTGTCTTTTTGCTGTTTGTTTCTGTCTTCTTGCTGTCTGTTTCTGTCTTTTTGCTGTTTGATTCTGTCTTTTTGCTGTTTGTTTCTGTCTTCTTGCTGTGTGTTTCTGTCTTTTTGTTGTTTGATTCTGTCTTCTTGCTGTTTGTTTCTGTCTTTTTGCTGTGTGTTTCTGTCTTTTTGTTGTTTGATTCTGTCTTCTTGCTGTTTGTTTCTGTCTTTTTGCTGTGTGTTTCTGTCTTTTTGTTGTTTGATTCTGTCTTCTTGCTGTTTGTTTCTGTCTTTTTGCTGTGTGTTTCTGTCTTTTTGTTGTTTGATTCTGTCTTCTTTTTGCTGTTTTGTTGTTTTTTCTGTCTTTTTTGCTGTTGTTTTGTCTTCTTTTTGTTTGTTTCTGTCTTCTTTTTTGTTTTGTTTTCTGGTTTTTTTTTTTCTGTTTCTGTTTGTTTTTTTGTTTTTGTGTTGTTTCTGTCTTTTTGTTGTTGTTTCTGTCTCTTTGCTGTTGTTTTCTTTTCTGTTTTTTGCTTGCTGTTGTTTCTGTCTTTTTGCTGTTTGTTCTGTCTTTTTGTGTGTTCTGTCTTTGCTGTTGTTTCTGTCTTTTGCTGTTGTTTCTGTCTTTTGCTGTTTGTTTCTGTCTTTTGCTGTTTGTTTCTGTCTTTTGTTTGTTTCTGTCTTTTGCTGTTTGTTTCTGTCTTTTGCTGTTGTTTCTGTCTCTTGTTTTGTTTCTGTCTTTGTGTGTTTTGTTCTGTTGTTGCTGTCTTTGTTTGTCTTTTTCTTTTGTTGTGTTTCTGTCTCTTGTGTTGTTTTTTTCTGTCTTTGCTGTTTGTTCTGTCTCTTTGTTGTTTGTTTCTGTCTCTTTGTTGTGTTTCTGTCTCTTGTTGTTTGTTTCTGTCTTTTTTTGTTTTCTGTCTCTTGCTGTTTGTTTCTGTCTCTTTGCTGTTGTTTTCTTTGTGTTTCTCTTTGCTGTTTGTTTCTGTCTTTTTGTGTTGTTTCTGTCTCTTGCTGTTTGTTTCTGTCTCTTTGCTGTTTGTTTCTGTCTTTTTGTTGTTTGTTTCTGTCTCTTTGCTGTTTGTTTCTGTCTTTTGCTGTTTGTTTCTGTCTTTTGCTGTTTGTTTCTGTCTTTTGTGTTTGTTCTTCTTTTGCTGTTTGTTTCTGTCTTTTTGTTGTTCTGTTTTTGCTGTTGTTTCTGTCTTTTTGTTTCTGTTTTTGTGTTTTTCTGTCTCTTTGCTGTTGTTTCTGTTTCTTTTGTTTCTGTCTCTTTGTGTGTGTTTCTGTTCTTTGTTGTTGTTCTGTCTCTTTGCTGTTTGTTTCTGTCTTTGTTGTTTGTTCTGTCTTTTTGCTGTTGTTTCTTTTTGCTGTTTGTTTCTGTCTTTTTGCTGTTGTTTCTTCTCTTGCTGTTTCTGTCTTTGCTGTTTGTTTCTATCTTTTTGTGTTTGTTTCTGTCTTTTTGCTGTTTGTTTGTCTTTGCTGTGTGTTTCTGTCTTTTGCTGTTTGTTTATGTCTTTTTGCTGTTGTTTATGTCTTTTTGCTTTGTTCTGTCTTTTTGTTTTGTTTCTTCTTTTTTTTTGTTTATGTCTTTGCTGTTTGTTCTCTTGCTGTTTGTTTTTTTTGTTTTTTCTGTCTTTTTCTGTTTTTTCTGTCTTTTGTTGTTTCTGTCTTTTGCTGTTTGTTTCTGTCTTTTTGTTGTTTGTTTCTTCTTTGTTTTGTTTGTTCTGTCTTTTGCTGTTGTTTCTCTTTTGTGTTTGTTTCTTCTTTTTGTTGTTTGTTTCTGTCTTTTTGCTGTTTGTTTCTTCTTTTTATGTTTGTTGTCTCTTTGTTGTTTGTTTCTGTCTCTTTGCTGTGTGTTTCTTCTCTTTGCTGTTTGTTTCTGTCTTTTGCTTTGTTTCTGTCTCTTTGCTGTTTTCTGTCTTGCTGTTTGTTTCTGTCTTTGCTGTTGTTTCTGTCTCTTTGCTGTTTGTTTCTGTCTCTTTGCTGTTCGTTTCTGTCTTGCTGTTTGTTTCTGTCTCTTTGCTGTTGTTTCTGTCTTTTGCTGTTTGTTTCTGTCTCTTTGCTGTTTGTTTCTGTCTTTGCTGTTTGTTTCTGTCTCTTTGCTGTCTGTTTCTGTCTTTTTGCTGTTTGTTTCTGTCTCTTTGCTGTTCGTTTCTGTCTTTGCTGTTTGTTTCTGTCTCTTTGCTGTTGTTTCTGTCTTTGCTGTTTGTTTCTGTCTTTGCTGTTTGTTTCTGTCTTTGCTGTTTGTTTCTGTCTCTTTGCTGTTTGTTTCTGTCTCTTTGCTGTTTGTTTCTGTCTTTCTGTTTGTTTCTGTCTCTTTGCTGTTCGTTTCTGTCTTTTTGCTGTTTGTTTCTGTCTCTTGCTGTTTGTTTCTCTTTGGTGTTTGTGTCTGTTTTCTTGCTGTTTGTGTCTGTTTTCTTGCTGTTTGTTTATGTCTTTTTGCTGTTTGTTTATGTCTTTTTGCTGTTTGTGTCTGTCCTTTTGCTGTTTGTGTCTGTCTTTTTCCCGTTTGTCTTTTTGCTGTTTGTCTTTTTGCTGTTTGTTTCTCACTTATTGTTTGTTTGTCTTTTTGCTGTTTGTTTATGTCTCTTTGCATTTTGTCTTTTTGATGTTTGGTTATGTCTTTTCGTGTTTTATTTCTGTTTTTTCGCATTTTGTTTCTTTCTTTTTTGTTTGATTTATTTTGTTTCTGTCTTTTTGCTTTTTTATTTCTGTGTTTGTGCTGTTTGTTTCTTTCTGCTTTCTGTCTGTTTTGTTTTTGTCTCTTTGCCATTTGTTTCTGTCTCTGTGTCAGTCTCTCTCTCCTACTCTTTCTCTCTCTGTCTGTTTATCTCTCTATCAGCCCCTCTCTGCTGTCTGTCTGTCTGTCTCTCTCCCTTTCTTCCCTCCTTTTCTCTTCTCTTTCTCGGTTCATCACTGTTTCTCTCTTTCCCTGTATTTCTCACACACCACTGTTTGTTGCTATTCATTGATCTCCATCGCTCTGTCCCTCCGTCTCTCGATAGGTGCTGTAATGTTGTCTCCCCTGTCTGTGTGTGAATTTGTGTTGTGCATTGTAAGTAAGTAACCATCTGTGTTTTTGTTGATTGTGTGTGTGTGTGTGTGTGTGTGTGTATGCGTGTATGTGTGTATTATGCTACGGAGAGAGAGAGAGAGAGAGGGAGAGAGAGAGAGAGAGGGAGAGAGAGAGAGAGAGAGAGAAGGAGAGAGAGAGAGAAAGAGAGAGAGAGAGAGAGAGTTAAATAACACAGAAGTAAAGACAAGACATGTTTCCTTAACGTTCTGCTTTTCCCCAGACTGAGCTATCCGAGTAATAACAGTTGTTGATGCAATCGATGACAGCGCTCGATACCTCCAAGCTTCAACATCCACGTCCCTACCCCTCCTGCACCCGCCAGTCTGTCCTCAATACCCCACCCCACGAAACTTACGCCTTCACTACCCAGCGCTAATTCGACCAACCCACAAGTTTCAGTTTCTCAAGACGATGTCTCCGCGCTCGGAACGAATTCCATAGGGACTAACGTCACAGGTGCTATGTGTATGGTGAGCATGACACAAGCCTTAACCCTTTGACTCCAGCACCCTGTCCACCAGCATTCTGCATTATCAACCATGCAAGCAAAGCAAAAACTTAACCCTTTGCCTCCCTCACCCTATCTACCAGCTTCCTGCAAGGTGAGGGAGGCAAAGAGTTAAGTTTTTGAAGTTGGTGGATAGGGTGCGGGAGTCAAAGGGTTAAGCCTGCACATAAACCCATGAGCTGGCCATTCCTCCAGCAGAGCTGAAGCGGTATGTCTCTTGATATTCATTCTTGTTCGTTCGTTTGTTTGTTGGTAACTGGTTCATTCACTCACTCACTCCTTTTTCCTGTAAGTGGAGCCTAGAGTTTTAATCAGTCTTCTCCACACATCCATGACAGTCTTCAACCAGCTACAATAGCTCATTCCGTGTCCTCTGGGCTTCCTTCGTCTGTTGACGAGTTGTACGCTGCCAGGCGCCTTGCTGGTCTGCCCTGCTAGAGCATACAACTTCTGTACAGGCTTAACCCTTTGAATCCCGCAACCTGTTCACCAGCATCCTGAATTGTGAACTATTTAAGCAAAGCAAAAACGTAACCCTTTGATCCCTCACACAGTTCACCAGCATCCTGCATTAAAACATGTTAGCAAAGCAAAAACGTAACCCTTTGACTCCCGCATCCTGTTCACCAGCATCCTGCATTATCGAACATGCTAGCAAAGCAAAAACTTAACCCTTTGACTCCCGCACCCTGTTCACCAGAATACTGCATTATCAAACATGCTAGCAAGGCAAAAACTTAACCCTTTGACTCCCGCACCCTGTTCACCAGTATCCTGCATTGTGAACCATTTTAGGAAAGCAAAAACCTAACCCTTTGACTCCCGCACCCTGTTTACCAGCATCCTGCATTAAAACATGTTAGCAAAGCAAAAACTTAACCTTTTGACTCCCACACCATGTTCGCCAGAATCTTGCATTATCAAACATGCTAGCAAGGCAAAAACTTAACCCTTTAACTCCCGCATCCTGTTCACCAGCATCCTGCATTATCGAACATGCTAGCAAAGCAAAAACATGACCTTTTGGATCCTGCACCCTGTTTGATGAATCATGTAACAAAAATCCTGTTAAGAATAATCATGATGAGGACAAGGAATAGAATCAAAAGAGAAATAGCAGAAGAACAGCGTGGATTTGTGGAAAGGAAAGGAACTATTAATGCCATATACATCCTAAGAACTATCATAGAGAGGTCAATTGAGATGAATAAGTATTTGTATTTATGCTTTGTTGACTATACCAAGGCTTTCGATCGGGTACGACATGATGAATTGATCAACCAACTGGAGAGACTCAATGTTGATGGAAAAGATCTACGAATAATCAGGAATATGTACTGGGAACAAACAGCTGCAATGAGAATAGAAAACAATATAAGCTTTTTTCAAAACATCAAAAGAGGAGTCAGACAGGGTTGTGTTTTGTCACCAGATCTGTTTTCACTATATAGCGAAAACATCATGAGAAATCTAGAAGAAGACCCTGGATTAAAGGTTGGAGGGAAAATGATAAACAACATATTCGGTACGCAGATGACACCGTGCTAATTGCAGAAAATGAAAGGGACCTACAAAACCTTGTGAATATACTAGAAATAGAAAGCAAAGGTAAGGGGTTGGAACTAAACAGCAGGAAGACTGAAGTCATGGTGATCAGTAAAAAACATGAAATCCCCTCCTGCAAAATAAAAACAAATGGCACAACCTTGACACAGGTTGATAAGTTCAAATATCTGGGAACGGTCATTTCATCAGACGGCAGATGCACATCGGAAATAGCCAGCAGAATCGGCCAAGCCAAAACAGCATTCAAGAAGATGACAAGCATTCTTACCAACAAATGCCTATCAATTAACATCAGAAAGAGAGTCCTTGAATGTTATATAGAACCAATACTGTTGTACGGATGCGAGGCGTGGACAGTCAGCAAGCAAAGCCAGAGCAGGATCGAGGCAGCCGAGATGTGGTTTCTCAGAAGAATGTTGAGAGTTCCATGGACAGCAAAGAAAACAAACGAGACAGTCTTGATGGAGGCAGACACAAATAGATCACTCATAAGGAAGATTAGGAAAAGACAAGCAACATTTATAGGCCATTTTATGAGGAAGGGGGATTTGGAGCACCTGGTCACAACGAGAAAGCTGGAGGGAAAGAGAGCACCAGGTAGACCCAGGGAGAAAATGCTGGACGGACTTGCAAAGTGACTGGGGATGAAGAGGGTGGGGGAGATGCTGGGGGCAACGAGAGATAGAGATGGTTGGAAGTCCATGGTCGCCAACGCCATGCGGCAGGGCACCTGATGATGATGATGATGACCCTGTTCACCTGCGTCCGCATTATCAAACATGCTAGCAAAGTAAAAACTTAACCCTTTGACTCCCGCACCCTGTTCACCAGAATACTGCATTATCAAACATGCTAGCAAGGCAAAAACTTAACCTTTTGACTCCCGCACCCTGTTCACCAGCATCCTGCATTGTGAACCATTTTAGTAAGGCAAGAACATAACCCTTTGATGCCTCACCCTGGTGTGTAGGGTGGGGGAGTCAAAGGGTTAAGTTTTTGCAATTGGTCAATGGGAGGATGGAGTAAAAGGATTACAATTTTGGCAGTTGGTGGATAGGGTGCGGGAGTGAAAAGGGTTAAAGTTTATTATGCCATGGTCATTCTGGATCTGTGCTATTTAACTAATGGCCATAGGCAGCCAAATGTGGCTGATATCTGTGCTATTCAGCTATTGGCCATATGTAGCCAAATATGGCTGATGTCTGTGCTATTCAGCGAATGGCTATAGGTAGCCAAATGTAGCTGATGTCTGTGCTATTCAGCGAATGGCTATAGGTAGCCAAATGTAGCTGATGTCTGTGCTATTCAGCGAATGGCTATAGGTAGCCAAATGTAGCTGATGTCTGTGCTATTCAGCGAATGGCTATAGGTAGCCAAATGTGGCTGATGTCTGTGCTATTCAGCGAATGGCTATAGGTAGCCAAATGTAGCTGATGTCTGTGCTATTCAGTGAATGGCTATAGGTAGCCAAATGTAGCTGATGTCTGTGCTATTCAGCGAATGGCTATAGGTAGCCAAATGTAGCTGATGTCTGTGCTATTCAGCGAATGGCTATAGGTAGCCAAATGTGGCTGATGTCTGTGCTATTCAGCGAATGGCTATAGGTAGCCAAATGTAGCTGATGTCTGTGCTATTCAGTGAATGGCTATAGGTAGCCAAATGTAGCTGATGTCTGTGCTATTCAGCGAATGGCTATAGGTAGCCAAATGTAGCTGATGTCTGTGCTATTCAGCGAATGGCTATAGGTAGCCAAATGTGGCTGATGTCTGTGCTATTCAGCGAATGGCTATAGGTAGCCAAATGTAGCTGATGTCTGTGCTATTCAGTGAATGGCTATAGGTAGCCAAATGTAGCTGATGTCTGTGCTATTCAGCGAATGGCTATAGGTAGCCAAATGTAGCTGATGTCTGCTGTTCACGTAGCCAAATATGGCCGATGTCTGTGCTATTCAGGTAGCCAAAATGTGGCTGATGTCTGTGCTATTCAGCTAATAGCCATAGGTAGCTAAATGTAGCTGATGTCTGCTATTCAGGTAGCCAAATGTGGCTGATGTCTGTGCTATTCAGCTAATGGGGATAGGTAGCCAAATGTGGCTGATGTCTGTGCTATTCAGGTAGCCAAATGTGGCTGATGTCTGTGCTATTCAGGTAGCCAAATGTGGCTGATGTCTGTGCTATACAGCTAATGGCTATAGATAGCCAAATGTGGCTGATGTCTGTGCTATTCAGCTAATGGCCATAGATAGCCAAATGTGGCTGACGTCTGTGCTATTCAGCTAATGGCCATAGATAGCCAAATGTGGCTGATGTCTGTGCTATACAGCTAATGGCCATAGGTAGCCAAATGTGGCTGATGTCTGTGCTATTCAGCTAATGGCCATAGGTAGCCAAATGTGGCTGATGTCTGTGCTATTGAGCTAATGGCCATAGATATCCAAATGTGGCCGATGTCTGTGCTATACAGCTAATGGCCATAGATAGCCAAATGTGGCCGATGTCTGTGCTATTCAGCTAATGGCCATGGATATCCAAATGTGGCCGATGTCTGTGCTATTCAGCTAATGGCCATAGATAGCCAAATGTGGCCGATGTCTGTGCTATTCTGCTAATGGCCATAGATAGCCAAATGTGGCCGATGTCTGTGCTATTCAGCTAATGGCCATGGATATCCAAATGTGGCCGATGTCTGTGCTATTCTGCTAATGGCCATAGATAGCCAAATGTGGCTGATGTCTGTGCTATTCAGCTAATGGCCATAGATAGCCAAATGTGGATGTCTGTGCTATACAGCTAATGGCCATAGATATCCAAATGTGGCTGATGTCGGTGCTATACAGATAATGGCCATAGATAGCCAAATGTGGCTGATGTCTGTGTTATACAGCTAATGGCCATAGATAGCCAAATGTGGATGTCGGTGCTATACAGCTAATGGCCATAGATAGCCAAATGTGGCTGATGTCTGTGCTATACAGCTAATGGCCATAGATAGCCAAATGTGGCTGATGTCTGTGCTATACAGCTAATGGCCATAAATAGCCAAATGTGGCTGATGTCTGTGCTATTCAACTAATGGCCATAGATAGCCAAATGTGGCTGATGTCTGTGCTATTCAGCTAATGGCCATAGATAGCCAAATGTGGCTGATGTCTGTGCTATACAGCTAATGGCCATAGGTAGCCAAATGTGGCTGATGTCTGTGCTATTCAGTTAATGGCCATAGATAGCCAAATGTGGCTGATGTCTCTGCTATACAGCTAATGGCCATAGGTAGCCAAATGTGGCTGATGTCTGTGCTATTCAGCTAATGGCCATAGATAGCCAAATGTGGCTGATGTCTGTGCTATACAGCTAATGGCCATAGATAGCCAAATGTGGCTGATGTCTGTGCTATTCAGTTAATGGCCATAGATAGCCAAATGTGGCTGATGTCTGTGCTATTCAGTTAATGGCCATAGATAGCCAAATGTGGCTGATGTCTGTGCTATTCAACTAATGGCCATAGATAGCCAAATGCGGCCGATGTCTGTGCTATTCGGCTAATGGCCATAGGCAGCCAATTGTGGCCAATGTCTGTGCTGTCCGTTACATTATGAAGGGATAACACGAGTATTATGAAAACCAAAAGTAAACGAGACTTACAAAATGCAGCCAGTGTGAACAGAGGTGATGGCCCTTAGTTTCCCTTTATCACAGCCAACCCAGCAACGACAACAAGAACAACAATAACAGCAACAACAATGACAACAACAACATTACCCTATACCCACCTCCACCACGTCTGCTAGGATGCAGGATACATGTAAAAGCCTGTGGCAAGCGGTTCAGGCAGACTAACACTGTTGAGAGTGCGCACATTGCTGTTGGGAAATGCTTCTTACATTACCTCCCCTCTCGATGCTTTCCATAAAAAGTTGGAATAATTTCCCTCGATCCCTCTGTCCACTCCTCTATCTCACACGCAAGCACGCATACTCGCACGCAGTAGTACATTTAAACACACACACGCACGCACGCACGAGCGCGCGCACACACAGACGCACATACACACACAGAGAGACACATACATATACAAACACAGATACAGACACACACCACACACACACACACACACACACACACACACACACACACACACACACACACACACACACACACACACACACACACAACACACATCTGCGTGTATATTCACGTTAATGTATTAACGGTGAAAATTCATATTTTTGCATTTTCTGTCTCGTATTAGTTTGTCTTTTTTTTTTTAAAGCTTCTTTTGTGGTATCTAACTTCCTTTTTTGTGTGTGATTTAATATAATGTAGTTTATAGCAGCGGCAAATACGTAAGATGATATGTCTGGTAATATCTGCACCGTTGAAAAATAAAGATTCATTTTATTTCATGTCTCTGTCGTATTCTCTCTCTCTCTCTCTGTGTCTCTCTCTCTCTCTCTGTCTCTCTCTCAATTTTTCTCTCTCTTTCTCCTTCTCTCTCTATAATAATAATAATTATAATAATTACAATATTTATATAGCGCAAAATCTTGATTAAAAATCAAATCTAAGCGCTGAACAGACACACACGCACGCACGCACACACATGCACGTGCGCCCACACACACACACACAGACACACACACACAGACACACACACACACACACACACACACACACACACACACACACACACACACACACACACACACACACACACACACACACACATGGCTCGTATTCTCTCTCTCTTTCTCTCTCTCTCTCTCTCTGGTATTCTTTTCTCTTTCTCTTTCTCTCGTAATTTCTCTCTCTCTATTTCACTGTCTGTATGTCTGTCTGTCTGTCCGTCTCTTTCTCTCGCTCTCTCTCACTCATTCATTCTCATCTGTCTGTCTTTCTCTGTCTCTGTCTCTCTCTCTCTCTCTCTCTGTTGCTGTCTTTCTCTTTGTAGCTCGCTCTCTCTTTCTTTCTCTCTCTCACACACACACTCTTTCTCCCTCCCTCCCTCTCTCTATTTCTCACTTTTCCTCCCTTCCTGTCTCTCATATGCTCACAGTTCAACTTGGAGCAACCTGTTATCTGTGCCCTGTGGGGTTTTTCTAAGGGAGTGGGTGGCGGTCATGTTGCAGGGAGTCATGCAACGTGTCCCAGTCAGCTGGGCTGTCGTCTGCACGCTGCTGAGGACGCCGGTCGTTGATTGGCCCACTGTGTTGTTCAGTTGGTACGCTGTCGCTCCATTGGATGCCAAGATGTTATGGAGGCACCATCTGTCAAATGCGTCAAATTTCTTCCTTTTGGCGATTTCGGATTGAATGGGAATTTTTGTTGTTGGTGGTGGTGGTGTTTTTGATGATGATGTCACAACGTTATTTTTCCGCAAGAAATACAGGTTACTGTCCCCAGGGAAACACATGTCACCGTAGTACGACGCCACCTGTCAGGTGCTAAAGTAGGCCATACTTTCATTTCAGGTGACAATGTGGGCCATACCTTCATTTTAGGTGCGAAAGTGGGCCATACCTTCATTTCAGTTGCCATAATGGGCCATGCCGTCATTTCAGGTGCCACAATGGGCCAAGCCTTCATTTCAAATGCTTAAGTGAGTCATGCCTTCATTTGAGGTGCTAAGGTGGGTCATACCTTTATTTCAGGTGCAAAAGTGGGTCATACCTTTATTTCAGGTGCAAAAGTGGGTCATAGCTTCATTTTAGGTGCAAAAGTGGGTCATACCTTCACTTCAGATGTAAAAGTGGGTCATACCTTATTTCAGTGCAAGTGGTCATACCTTCATTCAGTGTAAAGTGGGTCATACCTTCATTTCAGGTGCAAAAGTGGGTCATTACCTTCATTTCAGTGCAAAGTGGGTCATACCTTCATTTCAGGTGCTAAAGTGGGTCATATACCTTCATATTAAAGGTGCTAAAGTGGGTCATACCTTCATTTCAGGTGCTAAAGTGGGTCATACCTTCATTTCAGGTGCTAAAGTGGGTCATACCTTCATTTCAGGTGCTAAAGTGGGTCATACCTTCATTTCAGGTGCTAAAGTGGGTCATACTTCATTTCAGGTGCTAAAGTGGGTCATACCTTCATTTCAGGTGCTAAAGTGGGTCATACCTTCATTTCAGGTTGCCTTGTGTCACAAGCCACACAAAAGTGTGAACAGTACATTGATATATAATATAACATGTTTGTGCTGAATGAAAACTTTCTGATGTTCCACTATGGTACAGATAGTGAGCTTGTTTGTCGGGAATAATATTCATCGTCATTTCGTGTTAGTCTTCATCCTAGCAGTTTACCCTCCGCTGAGGACATCTAAACTTCTGTTATGTTTTCAAAGCTTCCTTCTGTTATGGTATAACTTTGGTCAATCTTTTGGAAACTTCCTTCTACAATGGTATAGTTTTCATTGATCTTTGCAGAGATGGAGGGTTTGAGAGGGTGGTTAATGGCGAGGTTTTCAATGTAGGAGAAACATTTCACATCGTTTTATGATACCGTTTTGTATCTTAGAAATGAGTCTGGAAATGCAGATCAAATCCCTTTAATGCTCTTTGATATAATTTACAAAAGAAATGGCTGCGATGGTGTGCAAGCGAGTGAGATAAGGATAGAGAAAGGACGGTGCTGCGACCTATTTTCCTTCCCACTGCTGAAGTGGTCGTTTTTGAAAAATAAAATTTGAATTAAAAAAAAAAGCGAAATCTAAACAAAAAACACGCAACAACTCTCCTCTCCCATAGCCAATAATCATCGGCTCTACGACGCACTTGACCTATCCTCCACCCATTATCGCTTTTGCCTCCCCCTCCTCCCTCCACTTCCTCTACGTCAATAGAGTTATTGAGGATCGTGTGTTGACCATGGGAAGCCACGTGTTGACGATGCCCCCCTCCCCCACACCAAGACTTCCCAGGGCAGGGCCCAGCACCTCCCCAAGGCCTGTTCTGCCTCTGGACCCCGGCATGCTTTCTTTAACCCTTTGACTTCCGCACTCTGTCCACTAACTGCACCATATAGGGTGAGGGAGTCAAAAGGTTAATTTTTTGTGTGCTCTGCAAGCATGGTTGATAATGCAGGATATTGGTGGACCGGGTACGGGAGTCAAACGGTTAAATGACTGTCACTATAGAGTAAATACGTACAGTGCTTGCCTTTACAGTTATCAAATTGTTATATCAACAAACATATAATATAATATCAGCAGAATTATCAAAGTCTTAATAACCAACAAAAAAAAATCATAGAGATTATAACCAATAAATTATCGTGGTAATTACAAAACAGTAAAAATCAGAATCGATTATAACCAACAGAAAAATTATGGAGATTATAAGTAACAGAATGATCGTGGTAATGATAACCAACAGAATTCTCATAGCGATTATAACCAAAAGAATTATCGTAGTAATCATGACCAACAAAATTAGTAATGATAACAAACACAATTAACAGTGATAATAATAACATACACAGTTACCATAGTAATCGTACCCAACAGAATTATCATAATATTTGTACTCAACAGATTTGTCATAGTAATCATAACCAACAGAATTATTATAGTACTGATAACCAACAGAATTATAACGAAAAATAATTATAACCAACGGAATTAAAGCTATCATAACCAACCAAACATCAAATTTCGACTTTTGTGTGAACAGAGTGCGAATGTCTGAACTGAGTATGTATCATACAAAGGCATTATGGTCAGTTGTAATAAAGTTCTGTGTTTATTTGTTTTTGAAATACCAAATGCTGATGAATGTGTATAACGCCAGCCTTTGCCCTTCTACGTTTCAAGGTAAATTACCTGGAAGAAGAAAAAACAACACACACACACACACCACACACACACACACACAACACACACACACACACACCACACACACACACACACACACACACACACACACACACACACACACACACACACAACATCACACACACACACACACACACCACACAACACACACACACACACACACACACACCACACACACACACGCCACGCACACACACATACACACTCGCACACACCACAACGCACTCAGACACGCACGCGCGCGCGCGCAAACACACACGCACACAACCACACAAACCACACAACAAAACACAGAAACATAAGAACACAAACCGAAAAAAAAAACCAAACAAACAAAACAACACAAAACAAGACAAACAAAACAAAATATAAACACACACACCAAAAAAAAACCCATCAACCAGCCAGTAAAACAATAACATAACAATAACAAGAACATAACAACAACAACAACAACAAACAACACACGAGTCAACTTTTCGAACGATTTTGTCAGCAAGGTGCGCAACAATTTCTGAACTGAGTCCTTGGAGTGTGACAGTACGATGATACTACTACCACTTTTAGATATTATGTCATACGTTTGTCACAGCTTTTTAGGTGCTGTTGGTTGTGATCATCGTTCAGGTGTGCAGGTAGTTACCTCACCTCTGGCGTTGACTGAAACCATTGGTGTAATCAAAGTGTGATGTGAATGGGAAGCTGGTGGATAGGGTGAAGGAGTCAAAGGGTTAAGTTTTTCAAGAAGCTGGTGTATATATGATGAGAGGGCATAAAGGCTAAGTTTTTCATGAAGCTGGTAGATAAGGTCAGGGAGTCAAGGGGTTGTTTTTCAGGAAGCTGGTGGATAGGGTCAGGGGTCAAAGGGTTGTTTTCAGGAAGCTGATGGATTAGGGTGAGGGTCAAAGGGATACGTTTTTCAGGAGGCTGGTGGATAGGGTGAGAGGGTCAAAGGGTTAAGTTTTTCAGGAAGCTGGTGGATAAGGTGAGGGAGTAAAGGGTTAAGTTTTTCAGGAAGCTGCTGTATAGAGTTGAGGGAGTCAAAAAGTTAGTTCAAGACAACATATACCCTCCACCACCCAAATCTGCCAGCAGTTACCTGCTAGACTCTTAACCCTTTAACTCCCGCACCATGTTCACCAGCATCCGGTATTGTCAACCATGCTAGCAAAGCAAAAACTTAACCCTTTGACTCCCTCACCCTATCCACAGCTCCTCTGTGGGAAGCTGGTGGATAGGGTAAGGGAATCAAAGGTTTATGTTTTACAGGAAGCCGCTGTATAGGGTTAGGGAGTCAAAGGATTAAGTTTTTGGAGATGTAACAGGGTGCGGGAGTCAAAGGGTAAGTGTGCAAAGTTGTATGTTGTAACAGGTTTTCGGAGAAAGGGTTGAAGTCAGTGAAGAAGGTGGGTTGGACAGGTCATGTGAAGAGAAGGGGGGTTGGACAGGTCAAAATGACGCCACCAGAATGATTAGAACGAAGAGCGTGAAGGCGGGCAGCTAACAGACCAGTATTGTGTGTTCCCAGCTGGAACTGAATTCGAGACTCCGATCTGGTGTGTTTGACTTAGCTGTCTGTTCTGGGCCACGTTCTGTATGGTATCCCGGGTTTGTTTCAGGGTCCTGACTTCTCTTTCTGCTGTCTGACACCGGGTGTGCTTTGGGTCTTCCTGTCTTGTGTCTGTCTTCATGGTGTCTAGTGAAGGGCGGTCCGGGTGGTGTTGTCCTGCTGTCTTCATGGTGTCCAGTGAAGGGCAGTCTGGGTGGTGGTGTCCTGCTGTCTTCAGATGATGTGACCAATCCATGTGCATTGTGTTTTCATATAATGATAGCGTCCGTACTGTCTTGATTGCACTGGACAAGTAATTGTTGGTCAGAGGTGGTAAATCGGAAACATAGTTGTTGGTTGAAGGTGGTAAATCGGAAACATAGTTGTTGGTTGTAGGTGGTAAATCGGAAACATAGTTGTTATTTGTAGGTGGTAAATCGGAAACGTAGTTGTTGGATGTAGGTGGTAAACCGTGCAAGTAGTCGCTGTGTAGGTGGTAAATCGGGCAAGTAATTGTTGATCGGAAGTGGTAAATCGGACAAATAATTGTTGATTGGAGTGGTAAATCGTACAAATAATTGTTGATCGGAAGTGGTAAATCGGACAAGCAGTTGCTGGTTGTAAGTGGTAAATCAGACAAGCCGTTGGTTGGAGGTGGTAAATCGGCAAGTAGTTGTTGGTTGTGGGTGGTAAATTCGACACTTGGTTGTTGGTTGGAGGTGGTAAATCGGACAAGTAGTTGTTGGTTGGAGGTGATAAATCGGACAAGTAGTAGTTGGTCAGAAATGGTGTTAGGCCAGAAGGCCATGTGGATGTGAAAGACGTGTACTGTCATCAGTGTGTGTGGGAGACACAGTAGTCTTCAGTTCCTTCAGTGGGTGTACATCCCAGTTTATGAGCGACTTCTTGTAATGACCCTTCTGTGCAGTTATGACTGGTCGTTACATTCACACACACACACACCTACAGACACACACTCACTCACTCGCGCTCTCACACACACGCACGCACAAGCACACACAGTCACACAGGTAAACACACAACAAACACGCACACAACGTGTGCACACACATACTCGGGTTTGGGTCAAGAAAGAGAACTCTGAAAGGCACCGGCTGAAGGTTTGTTAGATAATGCAGCGCTTGTATAATAGCGACTAATTCTACTGTAAAGATAGATACTTTTGCCCGAATGAAAAACGACTTTTTATGTTAAATTTTGGTACATAAAATACCGCTCCAGCGTTTCTATTCGCTAAGACTGACCCATCAGTAAAAATATGAAGGTGGTTACGGTACTTTTCATCGACGTGTTCATTCGCTGTGTAGTTCTCTTTGTTGATTCAAAACCTGTCGTACTTGCCTTACAGTCTTTTGATACAGAAACAAGACCTGATTTAAATATTGAGACAAATCATGTAATACACTCTTTAAGGATAAACGGCTCGGAAAACAGTTTAAGCTGGGTGCCTTCTCACGTTGGTCTTCACGGTAGCGAAGTAGTTGACAGAGCAGCTAAATCTGGTGCGCTAAATTCTGATAATTCTATAGCATTACATGTTAATACCTCAGTAAAAGAAGCTTGAAACTCACTGGAATTAGCATCATGGATTCGATTTCATGAAAATTTAAATGAAAAGTTTATGTCACGAAAAAGAATCAAGCTTTCATTTCAAAATATATGTAAAAAATTGGAGTAACCACCCTCTCTCATTTGAGATTGATTGTTGTCGTTTATTTTCGTATTCAACCAAATGCTTTGAGAACGAAATATTGTAAAAATGTCGAATGTATTTGTTGTGAACAATTTACACTGTATCACTGTCTTACTGCAAAATGCCACGTTCTGTTTTACCAAAGATATTTACACAAGGAAACTATCTAGAAACGCATTTTAAAGAAGTAACATCGGATCACGTTTTGTTACTTGAAATTTCAGAATCGTTGGTTCACAGTGCTGTTAATGCGGGTTTTTTAAAGGTTATGAAGTTTGTTTTTTAATGTCAATATCCTTCACATTATTGATGTTAGCGTTGTTTTGGTTCCATTTGTCTACTCACGCATGTCTCTTTTCTTAAGACCTTGCCTCTTCCTTATGACAAACTTTCTGTCTGTAATTCTGTCTGCCTCTGACTCCCCACCCCCACCCCCACCCCGTCTCATCATCCGTGCTTACACTTTTTCTGTTTATTTTTTTCGTCTAATATCATTCATAATGAAAAGAATTAAATCAAACAACGAATGAACACACATACTGAGACACGCGCGCATGCTCGCTCGTTTGTTTCTTTCTCTGAAATCAAATTACAACTGATAACCGTCTGTCCTTTCTCTTCATTGTTGTTTCTTCACTTATGACTTATGCTTGATCTCTCTGTCTCTGTCTGTCTGTCTCTTCTGTCTCGTGTCTGTCCTGTCTGTCTGTCTCTCTTTGTTTCTGTATGTCTGTCTCTGTCTGTCTGTCTGTGTTATGTGTCTGTCTCTATCTGCTTTCTTTTCTGTATGTCTTGGTGTCTCTCTCCTTTTCTGTCTGTCTGTCTTTCTCTGTTTGTCTCTTTCTTTGTCTGTCTGTGGTGTATGTTCCTGTCTCTATCTGCCTATCTCTCTTTTTCTATATGTCTGTGTGTCTCTGTCTCTTTCTCTGTCTGTCTGTCTTTCTCTGTCTGTGCCTGCCTGTCTTCTTCTTTTTTCTCTGTATACCTGTGGTTCTTTCTCCCTGTCTCTGTCTGCTACTTCTCTGTCTCTCTGTGTATGTCTGACTTCTGTCTCCCTCGTATACTGGTATCTTACGTTACAGTTTTTCATGGATTACCTTCCTGTAGTTGTACTGTTGGCTGTAAACAGGTGTTATGTGTGTAGATCAGCAGTGGTTTATCTTCCTGTAGTTGTACTGTTGGCTGTAAACAGGTGTTAGGTGTGTAGATCAGCAGTGGTTTATCTTTCCCGTAGTTGTACTGTTGGCTGTATAGAATCAGGTGTTATTTGTTTAGCTGTAAACAGGTGTTATGTGTGTAGATCAGCAGGGTTTATCTTCCTGTAGTTGTACTGTTGCTGTAAACAGGTGTTATGTGTGTAGATCAGCAGTGGTTTATCTTCCTGTAGTTGTAGTTGCTGTAACTGTTAGTTGTAAACATGGATGTTTTTTGTTGTGTAAAGTGTTTGGATCAGCAGTGGTTTATCTTCCTGTAGTTGTACTGTTGGCTGTAAACAGGTGTTATGTGTGTAGATCACAGTGGCATAGGTTTTGAAAAATTGTAGTGCTGTTCTTCGTAGTTTACGTTCGAAACATTAAGCAGTCATTTGTCTTTGCAGTTTTCCCTTCGATACATCTTGTCTTTACTTCGCTCTCTCTTCTCTCTCTTCTCTCTTTCTCTCTTCTCTCTCTCTTCTGTCTTCTCTCTTCTTTCTGTCTCTTCTCTTTCTTCTCTGTCTCCTTTCTCTCTCTCTCTCTCTCTTTCTCTCTCACTCTTTCTCTCTCATTCTCTCTCTCTCTCTCTCTCTTTCTCTTTCTCTTCTCTCTCCTCTCTCTCTCTCTCTTTTCTCTCTTCATTCTTCCTCTTCTCTCTCTCTCTCTTCTCTTCTTTTTCTCTCTTCTTTCACTCTTCTCTCTCTCTTCTCTCTTCTCTCTCTCTCTCTTTCTTTCTCTCTCTCTCTGTGTCTTAACTATGGAGACCTATCGTGTGTGGTGGAGGAGTGGTTGGCATAATGTCTGTTCCCATGGGAAGTGAATGGTAGTTTGTCTTAGACAGGACCACTGGTAAGGAAGTGAGTGTTTGTGCATGCATGGATTTTGCTGACAGAGACGTGTATGGATGAAGTGTATATGTGTGTGTGTGTGTGTGTGTGTGTGTTGTGTGTGTGTGTGTGTGTGTGTGTGTGTGAGAGAGAGAGAGAGAGAGAGGGAGAGAGAGAGAGAGAAGAGAATTGGTCCAGTTCTGTCATTCGTCAACGTGTGCACGTCATCAGTTTTCGTTTCCGTTCACGTCAGGCCATGTATTTTCATAGTAAGTTCCATTTCCACCGAGCGTTTGTCGAGAACAAAAAGCTGTGGCATTATCAGATTGTGTAAGGTCACACTACATCTGTTGATCAATAGAGCCCACAGTTTACCTACTTCTGCCTGCTGGCAAAGACACACTCAACCCATAACAGTGCCTGTAGACAGCAGAGAGAGAGAGAGAGAGAGAGAGAGAGAGAGAGTGTGTGTGTGTGTGTGTGTGGTGTGTGTGTGTGCGTACGTGTGTGTGCACTCCGCTAGGAGCAAGATGGTGCTCTTGACTTCGCGGTCGATGTCTGTTGCTGTCTTATCTCACTGTGTCGCTCCTGCATCTGTTGCATCATCTATGTGGGTATTAAATAAAGCTGACTCATCGCTACAGGCAACAATGGCAGCTTTACACCTGCAGACCTTGCCGTTCACTATATCAGTATCGGTGCTCTTCTTGTTAAGTTCCGCTCGATGGAGGATGAAAGCATGGTCAGCTAGTCTACTTCCCAAGCCTGGTTTTTGTAATAAGATAATAATGATGATAATAATGACAGTGATGATGATGATGGTAATAATGATTTGAAAAAAAACAACAGCAATACTAGTAGTGATAATAATAATGATGATAAAATAATAATATGATAATGATGATGATAGTAATAATAATAATGACGACAATAACAAACAATATAATAATAATAATAATAATAAAATAAATAACAATAATGATAATGATGATATAATAATAATAATAATAATAATAATAAAAAAAAAATAATAAAAATAATAATAATGATAATGAATGATTAATGATGATGATAACAACAATAATAGAAAAATAATAACAATAATATGATAATAATAATGCTCCTGATCTCACAAGAGGTCTAATAGCTTCACAGAAACATAAGCGCCATCGGGACAGACATAGGTACAACAGCTACATGTCAACCCCTACAGCTCTGATGACAGGGATGAACTGGATGGTACACTACACTGTGCTAGAGAAGTAGTCACAGTAAAGTCTATGGGTCAGGCGTTCCTGCAACAACTGACGATGGTTAACGATTGAAAAAAGTACATGAAATTTTACGCCATTTAAAAAACAAACTGTCCCCTATTTCCTTGAACTGTTTTCATACTCCTCTGTCATTTTATTTTTCACTTGACAAAGGGCCTGGGCTCGAAACGTTGTGTTTTATACTCCCAAGGATCTTTTAAAACACAAGGTATTTTTTAATATTTTGTTTTTACCCTCAAGATCCAGCAGTGACATTTTGCTTTACCAAAGACGAAAAGATCTGTGGCTTTCTGTCTACACAGCTGTGAATGGTTGGATAACTGGATCTGTTTAGAATTAAGAAAGGTAAAGCAGCAAGAGAAGAGAGAGAGAGAGAGAGAGAGAGAGAGAGAGAGAGAGAGAAAAGACAGACAGACAGACAGACAAAGACAGAGAGAGAGAAAGTAAGAGAGAGAGAGCAGCAAAGAGAGAGAAGAGAGAGACAGAGAGAGAGAGAGACAGAGAGAGACAGAGAAAACAGCAAAAGAGAGACAGAGCAGCAAGAGAGAGTGAGAGAGAGAGAGAGCAACAGCAGGAGAGAGAGAGAGAGAGAGAAGAGGAGAGAGAGAGGAAGGAGGAGGAGGTGGTACCTCCCTTTTGAAATGGCTGGAACCTCAGATCTTGCATTGTTTCACTCTGTGTTTGAAGTGTTGTTGAACACGTGGTTCACAATGATGGATTCCCTTGGTTCCTGTTCAGGGACTCAGATTGGATATCTGGGTTCAATCCCAGCCCTCAACTTAAAGAAATTGGTCCTTTCGTTGCACACACACACACACACACACACACACACACACACACACACACACACGACGCACGTGCACGCGGCACACACACACACACACACCACACATACCACGCCCCACACACATACACGCATGCACACACGCACGCACGCCACACACACCACACACACACACATCCACACCACGCCAACGGCGCATCACACACACACACTAGCACACACAAACAATCACACACGCGCGCACGTGCGCTCAGACCACACACATACATACACACTACACATATCATACACGCACGCACGTGCTCACACACACACAACACACACACACACATACACACGCACGCACGGCCACACACACACACAACACACACACACAACACACACACACTCACGCACACACACACACCACACACACACAACACACACATACACACACACACACAACACACCACACACACACACACACACACACACACACACACACACACACTCTTTGAACAGTTATTTGGCAGGATTTGTGTATGCAGGTATGTTGTCATGAAGGTATTGTAGTGTTGTACTCAAAGTTTGGTTTCGACATTTTAGGAAAAGCTCTTTGAGAAATAAGTATATGAAAGAATATATGAATAAATGAAATAAATAAACAAACGAATAAATAAAAAAGTGGATCATCATCATCATCATCATCATCATCACATCATCATCGTCATCATCGTCGTCGTCGTCGTCATCGTCATCGTCATCGTCATCGCTGTCATATCATTATGGATCGAACGGCATAACGTTGATGTTTCTCTTTCTGTCCATGTTCTCCGACCCTGTTGCTGTTTACATGTTTGGGGATGGGAAGATGACTGGGCGTGTCAATGTTACAACACGAGCGAAAATGAAATCGTTGCTTTATCTTCCACATTGACCCTCTATTTTTTTTTATAATTTTTTTTTATAGAAAGGTTTAGGGAGAAGAGTGGCAGCATGGTTCAGACGTTCGCCTGCCGATAACTAAACTCGAGATTCCAAGGTTCGCTCCCCTTACAATCCTCGACTTTTCTCCTCAGTTTGACCGGAAAATCGAACTGAACGTCTAGTCCTTTGGAAGGAGATGAAAAACGAGTCGAACCGTGTGCCTTCTGGCTGTGCACGCTAAAGATCCGACGGCAGTTGAAAATCGTGAAGAGCAGGGCATTGCCCGGCTGCTTTGGTATAAAACATTGGAGATATAGGTTGATTTTCCGGGTTCCACCCCTCGAAGACCAGCTAGCCTTCTTGCCTTTCTGAAGTCTTGTGAAAAAAGTGAATATGAATTGGAAACCAGGAATAGGGGATGGGCGCTGCCCTCGTGGTGCTGCCCCGGGAAAAATTGTGGTCTCTGCCACCTCACTCCCCTACGACTCCAGGGTTATGGAACTGTCCAGGTAGAACCTCAGGACTGGCCAGCTCCTGGGTTTATGTGCAGGCTTAAGGCTTGTGCCGTCATCATGGTGGATCTTCTCCATCACATTGCACCTGTGACGTTAGTGTATATGGAATTCCTTCTGAAACTGAAACCACATCGACCTGATCCGACAAATTGTTCACATTTGTGCGTGTGGTTCAACGACCTCTTCGCCATTTGTAGATATAAGGCTTTGGAAGTGTTACGTCATGCGTGAAAAAAAATGACCATTTGGTCCGTCTGTCGCCTGCCTCTCTTACCTTTGTCCTCTTCACGGGTCATCCAGTGTATGGCGGCTGTGGACAAAGCAGGCTATTGAGCCCTCGGCTAAGCCTCCATCACATGCATCTTGATTAGATGTTCTTGTGAGTTGGAGCGCGAATGTCAGTGACCGTTTGCTGGATCACTTCCGTCAAGGCCTCTTTTCCTGTTCGTTGCCTGTCTGTCTCTCTTCTCTTAGTCTCCCACTTGTTTGTCTGTCTGCCTGCCTGTCTCTCTGTCTTTCTGTCTTAAATTTCATGTTGATAGCTGAAGGTGATTCTTTGATCTTGTTGATTGTTTTATATTTTCTTTTTCTGTACCTCTATTGCAGTTAGCGAGAATCACCTTCAATGAAAAACAATTGAGTTTGACTCTGTCTGTCTGTGTCTCTCTCACTTACACATACACACACACACGCACTCGCACACACACACACACACACACACACACACATACACACACACACACACACACACACCATACCACACCACACCACACCACACCACACCACACCACACCACACCACACAACACTCACACACATACCACTATTTCTACGACCATTACCGGTCACACGCCAACACACACGATAGACAACGGTAGGTATGGGAAAACCTGTTACAGCCGGTTGTTGTTGCTGGATAGGTGACTTAATCATGTTGATAATAACGCTTCTGGAAGTTTGCTTAGTAATGGCTGGAGGCTGGCATTAATTTAACCCTATGACTCCCTCACCCTAGCCACCAGCTTCCTCAGTCATAGGGTTAAGTTTTTGCAGTAGGTGGATACGGTGCGGGAGTCAAAGGGTTAAGGTGATGCCACACTATACACAGTTTTGTCCTGTAACTGAGTGGTTGAAGGTTTTTCGTTAAGGCTGTGTCACACGGTGTGTTTCATTTTTATGTGACAGAGTAGCTGGCAGCTTGTGTGACAAGTGTATAGTTCATCAGTTTAATGACAGAATGGCTGTAGGCTTGTGTGAAGGCTGTGTGAGACTGTATAGTCATATGACAGAATGGCTGTAGGCTTGTGTGAAGGCTGTATGAGACTGTATAGTCATGTGACAGAATGGCTGTAGGCTTGTGTGAAGGCTGTATGAGACTGTATAGTCATGTGACAGAATGGCTGTAGGCTTGTGTGAAGGCTGTGTGAGACTGTATAGTCATGTGACAGAATGGCTGTAGGCTTGTGTGAAGGCTGTGTGAGAGTGTATAGTCATGTGACAGAATGGTTGTAGGCTTGTGTGAAGATTGTGTCAGACTGTTTAGTCATATGACAGAATGAGCTGTAGGCTTGTGTGAAGGCTGTGTGAGACTGTATAGTCATATGACAGAATGAGCTGTAGGCTTGTCTGAAGGCTGTGTGAGACTGTTTAGTCATATGACAGAATGGCTGTAGGCTTGTGTGAAGGTTGTGTGAGACTGTATAGTCATATGACAGAATGGCTGTAGGCTTGTGTGAAGGTTGTGTGAGACTGTATAGTCATGTGACAGAATGGCTGTAGGCTTGTCTGAAGGCTGTGTGAGACTGTTTAGTCATATGACAGAATGAGCTGTAGGCTTGTGTGAAGGCTATGTGAGACTGTATAGTCATATGACAGAATGGCTGTAGGCTTGTGTGAAGGCTATGTGAGACTGTATAGTCATATGACAGAATGGCTGTAGGCTTGTGTGAAGGCTATGTGAGACTGTATGGTCATATGACACAATGGCTGTAGGCTTGTGTGAAGGCTGTGTGAGACTGTTTAGTCATATGACAGAATGGCTGTAGGCTTGTCTGAAGGCTGTGTGATACTGTTTAGTCATATGACAGAATGGCTGTAGGCTTGTGTGAAGGCTGTGTGAGACTGTTTAGTCATATGACAGAATGGCTGTAGGCTTGTGTGAAGGCTGTATGAGACTGTATAGTCATGTGACAGAATGGCTGTAGGCTTGTGTGAAGGCTGTGTGAGAGTGTATAGTCATATGACAGAATGGCTGTAGGCTTGTCTGAAGGCTGTGTGAGACTGTATAGTCATATGACACAATGGCTGTAGGCTTGTGTGAAGGCTATGTGAGACTGTATAGTCATATGACAGAATGGCTGTAGGCTTGTGTGAAGGCTATGTGAGACTGTATAGTCATATGACAGAATGGCTGTAGGCTTGTGTGAAGGCTATGTGAGACTGTATAGTCATATGACACAATGGCTGTAGGCTTGTGTGAAGGCTGTGTGAGACTGTTTAGTCATGTGACAGAATGGTTGTAGGCTTGTCTGAAGGCTGTGTGAGACTGTTTAGTCATATGACAGAATGGCTGTAGGCTTGTGTGAAGGTTGTGTGAGACTGTATAGTCATATGACAGAATGGCTGTAGGCTTGTGTGAAGGCTGTGTGAGAGTGTATAGTCATATGACAGAATGGCTGTAGGCTTGTGTGAAGGCTGTGTGAGACTGTATAGTCATATGACACAATGGCTGTAGGCTTGTGTGAAGGCTATGTGAGACTGTATAGTCATATGACAGAATGAGCTGTAGGCTTGTGTGAAGGCTGTGTGAGAGTGTATAGTCATATGACAGAATGGCTGTAGGCTTGTGTGAAGGCTGTATGAGACTGTATAGTCATATGACAGAATGGCTGTAGGCTTGTGTGAAGGCTGTGTGAGACTGTATAGTCATATGACAGAACGGCTGTAGGTTATCTTCAGGTTGTGTGATACGGTGTAGCTATAAGACCCAGGCGTGGAGGCTTGTGTGACGGAATGGTGACAGAGCAATGGGCGAGGCCCTTTTGTTGTAGGGAAAGAGATCCCACCTTTCACTATGATGGTAGATGTCACCTTTTGTTGGGGCTTGTATTATATGGACAATTCACATCCCACCATCCTCACTACTCTTCTCCCCCACCCCACCCCGAACAGGGCCTATCTTTGCCTCCTGGCTCTAGTCACTTATCATATAGCCCTATCTTTGCCTCCTGGCTCTAGTCACTTATTATATAGCCCTATCTTTGCCTCCTGGCTCTAGTCACTTATCATATAGCCCTATCTTTGCATCCTGGCTCTAGTCACTTATCATATAGCCCTATCTTTGCCTCCTGGCTGTAGTCACTCATCATATAGCCCTATCTTTGCCTCCTGGCTGTAGTCACTCATCATACAGCCCTATCTTTGCCTCCTGGCTCTAGTCACTTATCATACAGCCCTATCTTTGTCTCCTGGCTCTAGTCACTTATCATACAGCCCTATCTTTGCCTCCTGGCTCTAGTCACTTATCATATAGCCCTATATTTGCCTCCTGGCTCTAGTCACTTATCATACAGCCCTATCTTTGCCTCCTGGCTGTAGTCACTTATCATACAGGCCTATCTTTGTCTCCTGGCTCTAGTCACTTATCATATAGCCCTATCTTTGCCTCCTGGTTCTGGTCACTTATCATATAGCCCTATCTTTGCCTCCTGGCTCTAGTCACTTATCATACAGCCCTATCTTTGTCTCCTGGCTCTAGTCACTTATCATACAGCCCTATCTTTGCCTCCTGGCTCTGGTCACTTACCATATAGCCCTATCTTTGCCTCCTGGCTCTAGTCACTTATCATATAGCCTTATCTTTGCCTCCTGGTTCTGGTCACTTATCATATAGCCCTATCTTTGCCTCCTGGTTCTGGTCACTTATCATATAGCCCTATCTTTGCCTCCTGGTTCTGGTCACTTATCATATAGCCCTATCTTTGCCTCCTGGCTCTAGTCATCATATAGCCCTATCTTTGCCTCCTGGCTCTAGTCATCATATAGCCCTATCTTTGCCTCCTGGCTCTAGTCATCATATAGCCCTATCTTTGCCTCCTGGCTCTAGTCATCATATAGCCCTATCTTTGCCTCCTGGCTCTAGTCATCATATAGCCCTATCTTTGCCTCCTGGCTCTAGTCATCATATAGCCCTATCTTTGCCTCCTGGCTCTAGTCATCATACAGCCCTATCTTTGTTCCTTCATCATGTGCCCAGCTGCATGGCGTTGGCGATCATGACCCTCCATACGAATCTATCTTTTGTCGCCGCAAGTACATCTTTCATCTCTCTGTCTTCATCCACTCCGCAAGTCTGTCCAGTATTTTTCCCTGGGTCTAGCTGGTGCTCCTTTTTCCTTCAGCTTACCCATTGTGACTATTTGTTCTAATTTTTCTCGCCTCATAAACTTCGATTTCAGTTTCTCAAGATGACATCTCGGCGCTCGGAATGAATTCCGTATGCACTAATGTCACAGGTGCCATGTGATGGAGAAGATCCAGAATGATCACGGCACAAGCCTTAAGCTTGAACATAAACCCATGAGCTGGCCAGGTTCTGAGTTCCTGCCTAGATAGTTCCATAACCCTGGGGTCGTAGGGGAGTGAGGTGGCAGGGACCTCAACTTTTCCCGGGGTCAGCATCACGAGAGCGGCGCCCATCCCCTATCCCTCGCTTCAATTTCATATTCACATTTTTTAACCAAGACTTCAGAAAGGCAAGAAGGCTAATTGGTCTTCAAGGGGTGGGACCTGGGAAATCAACCTATCTCTCCAATGTTTTATACCAAGGCAGCCGGGCAATGCCCTGCTCTTCGCGATTTCATCTGCCGTGGGATCTTTAACGTCTGCAGCCAGAGGGCACACAGATCCTACTCGTTTTTTGTCCCCTTACGAAGGACTAGACGTTCAGTACGATTTTCCGGTCAAACTGAGGAGAAAATTCGAGGCCTAAAAGTATCGCCCAATCATCATCATCATCAGGTGCCCTGCCGCATGGCGTTGGCGACCATGGACTTCCAACCATCTCTATCTCTCGTTGCCCCCAGCATCTCCCCCACCCTCCTCATCCCCAGCCACTCTGCAAGTCCGTCCAGCATTCTCTCCCTGGGTCTACCCGGTGCTCTCTTTCCCTCCAGCTTTCCCGTTGTGACCAGGTGCTCCAAATCCCCCTTCCTCATAAAATGGCCTATAAATGTTGCTTGTCTTTTCCTAATCTTCCTTATGAGTGATCTACTTGTGTCTGCCTCCATCAGGACTGTCTCGTTTGTTTTCTTTGCTGTCCATGGAACTCTCAACATTCTTCCGAGAAGCCACATCTCGGCTGCCTCAATCTTGCTCTGGCTTTGCATGCTGACTGTCCACGCCTCGCATCCGTACAACAATATTGGTTCTATATAACATTCAAGGACTCTCTTTCTGATGTTAATTGATAGGCATTTGTTGGTAAGAATGCTTGTCATCTTCTTGAATGCTGTTTTGGCTTGGCCGATTCTGCCAGCTATTTCCGATGTGCATCTACCGTCTGATGAAATGACCGTTCCCAGGTATTTGAACTTATTAACCTGTGTCAAGGTTGTGCCATTTGCTGTTATTTTGCATGAGGGGATTTCATGTTTTTTACTGATCACCATGACTTCAGCCTTCCTGCTGTTTAGTTCCAACCCCTTAACTTTGCTTTCTATTTCAAGTATATTCACAAGGTTTTGTAGGTCCCTTTCATTTTCTGCAATTAGCACGGTGTCATCTGCATACCGAATGTTGTTTATCATTTTCCCTCCAACCTTTAATCCAGAGTCGTCTTCTAGGTTTCTCATGATGTTTTCGCTGTCTGACTCCTCTTTTGATGTTTTGGAAAGAGCTTACGTTGTTTTCTATTCTCATTGCAGCTGTTTGTTCCCAGTACATATTCCTGATTATTCGTAGATCTTTTCCATCAACATTGAGTCTCTCCAGTTGGTTGATCAATTCTTCATGTCGTACCCGATCGAAAGCCTTGGTATAGTCAACAAAGCATAAATATAAATCCTTATTCATCTCAATTGACCTCTCTATGATAGTTCTTAGGATATATATGGCATTGATAGTTCCTTTCCCCTCCACAAATCCACACTGTTCTTCTGCTATTTCTCTTTTGATTCTATTCCTTGTCCTCATCATGATTATTCTTAACAGGATTTTTGTTACATGACTCATCAGACTGATTGTGCGATGGAGTTCGCATTCTATAGCCCCTGTCTTCTTGGAAGTGCAATGAAAATTGATTTTGACATATCTTTGGGGATTTTTCCAGTGTCATAAATTTCATTTAGGAGGACTGTTATTTTTTCTCTGCCAAATTCCTCCAGGGCTTCAATCATCTCTGTAGTAATGTTGTCTGGTCCAGGGGCTTTTCCTGGTTTCATCTTTTTCAGTGCTGCTCTAACTTCATCTTTCATTATGGGTGGTCCTTCAGTGTTCTTTTTTATAATGTGTTCTTCGTTTCTGTCATCCTCAAAAAGGTCTTTAATGTACTCTCCCCATCTGTCCAGTATTTTGTCTTTTTCCATAAGCGTGCCGTCTTTCGATTTCAAGCAACCAGTTGATGTGCATGCATTTTTCCTGTGGACAATTTCTTCAGTTCGTCTGTACATACCCTGAGGATCCATTTTGTGTCGTTCTTCTATCTTTTTGCATTTTGTGTCCAGCCAAGCTTCCTTAGCTTCATTGCACCTATTCCTGATTTCTTTGTTTATATTCCTGTATATCTCCTCGTTTCTCTTTGCCCTCCACCTTTCCTCCATCAAGCCCAAAATTTCATTAGTCATCCAGCTCTTTTTTGCTTTTCTATCTGCCTTAGGGATTTTTTCACAAGCTTCATTTATCGAACTTCTCAACTTTGTCCATTGTTCCTCACTGTCACCAACGTCTTCCAGAGCACTGAATTTGTTTTGAACATGTACATTAAATTTTTTACGTATCTGTCTGTTAGAGTCCAAGGTTTAGTTTGATGTTGCTTTTGGTCTGTTTCCTTTTCCTCAATTTTAGCCTAAACCTTCTCACTACAGGACTTTGGTCACTGTTGCAGTCTGCGCCTGGTAGTGTTTTTGCTGACGGTAAAGAATTTCTAAATCGCCCTATAAGGGACTCGAACCCTTGACCCTCAGATTAAAAATCTGATGCTCTACCAACTGAGCTAACCGGGTTCTGACGCCTCCCAAAATGTTTTATACATGTTGCTCGCCTTTTTGCTAATCTTCTCCATTAGTGTTCTTTTTGTATTTGCCTCTTTCAAGACTGTCACCTTTGTTTTCTTTGCTGTCCCTGGAAGTCTGAACATTCTTGGGTCTTTGGGGCAAATAAACACGTTCGGAGTTGTGTTCCAGACACATCAGCAGCGCCATTTTTTGCTGCTACATTCTGCCAGATTTGCGGCAGTTTCTTTAGGAAACGATTAGGTTCCACGGTGAGGATTGTTTGTAAAGGCCGCAAAACAAGCCCTGAAGGATGCCCCCGTGGGGATGCCGGGGGCTCTTTCAGTATAAATTCTATCCCCACCTTCTGGATATTCTATGCTTGAAATTTCCTCTGATCTTTCCTGTTACTCTTTTGTTTCTTTCTTCCTCCTTTTCTTTCTGTCATTTCGTCCTATTGTTTCCTGTCTTGTTGATCAATTTCACCTGTATGTGTTCGATAAAGTCTTACCTACTTCCTCTTAGGATTGATAATTGGTTACAGGTGTTATGTGCATTTTTGGTTCTAGGGAAATGAGATATGTGAAAGCAATTTTAGGTAATTTAGGCCTGTTTTCTATATATGTTTTAGTGTCCTTATTTATGTTTAAATTTGTATTCAGTTTTTTTTTAAATCCCCATAAATTGGACGGAGTGGTCAACGCCAGGGGCATGGCCGTAGATTATGTGCGCGAATGCATTGATATGTGTACTGAATTTTCTTTTCTTTTTTCCTGTTGAAATATTATGTATGTTTTGAAACAGTTATACACCTGATATGGCTCTACGCAGTCGGCTGGGCTTTAAACAACTATAACAATAACAATAACAATAACAATAACAATAAGCCCTGAATGAAATGGCGACTGTGACTGGATATGTTGTGAGCAGTGATGGAGCATGGCACAACACGTACCCGCCGACACAGTGCTCACGAAGCTTGTTTGTTTGTCGGTTGGCTTGTTCGTTAGTTTGTTTGTCTGTCTATCTGTTTGTTTGTCGGTTTGCTTGTTCGTTTGTTTATCTGTCTGTCTGTTTGTTTGTCTGTTTGTTTGTTTGTTTGTCTGTTTTTACTTCCAGGGGGAGGCAGTTTGGAGTTTGTTCACAAAAATTCATTGCACTCGGACAGTACCGTATACAGTCCACTCAAAATCTGTGAGAAATGATCTGACAGATTCCTTAAGCCTGCTCACAACCATGTACGCTGACAAAATCTTGAAATGGAGAGTGTTGTGAAAGGGATCTATAAAACACTAATGTTAAATGGTGATAAAACCGAAGCCTTGCTTGTAGGTACCAAAAGCAAACCTGCCTCTATCACACTGAATACTATCCAGCTAGGTGACAGCGTCATCCCTTTCTTTCATTCTGTCAGGAACCTGGGTGTGACCTTTGACAATACTCTTTCTATGCAGAAGTTTCTGACCCAGACCTGCCAATCAAGCTACTGTCAGATTCGACGCATTGGTTACATTCGAAAATATCTTTCATCTGAGGCTTCATCTAAGCTTGTGACATCACTCATTTTGTTTCGTCTTGATTACTGTAATGCTTTCCTTACTGGACTATCAGCTTCTTCTCTCCTGTGTCTGCAACGCATACAAAACATAGCTGCTCGTTTTGTCCTCAGAAAGAAAAAGTGATCATATCAGTACTCTCCTTCGCTCTCATCACTGGTTGCCTGTCTTAAAAAGAATTGAATATAAACTGGATACGGTACCTTGTGTTACAAATCTATTCACCAGTCTGCTCCATCATATCTTTGTGACAACATCAATATTTATACGCCAACTCGCGTCTTCAGCTCAACTTCAGATACTCCTTCCCTTCAGTCCCTAGATTTAAACAATCAAGTGTTGGCCAGCGTTCTTTTGTTGTCTCAGGACCGTCAGCCTGGAATAGACTTCCGCTCTACCTTCGCCTAACACCTACCCTTTCTGTTTTTAAATCCAATTTAAAAACCCACCTCTTTTCCCAACAATGAATTTTACAACTACTTCTTTCCCTCAGTCTGTGTATAAATATTGTAAGGTGGTCTTTGTCGATTGTATGCGAGTGCCTGGTGCATGAGTGCGCTTTGACTTGAATTGTCAAGATTTGGCGCCGTGCAAATACTATTATTATTATTATCATTATTATTATTATTATCAATACTGAGCTAACACCACCAGAATGATGTCAGCATTAAATTGGTTAGTGAACAGACCAGTTTTTACGTTGTAGGATGGGATTGAACTTGAGACATCAGATCATCAACCCACAGCTCTTTGAAAAGAACCAGTGGTCCAGTACAATAGACAGACCCGTTTCGTTTGATGGTATCGTAGGGTGTGCAGAGAGAGTACCCGGGCTGATGGAAGAAATGCACTTTAGGACTGTGATGTCCGCCAGTGTTATTTTCAGCCACGGTTGGCGTGTGTCGGTGAGTGACTGTGGTAGAAGGACTTCAGGAAGTGAAAGGTTCCGGGTTCTGGTCTGCAGTGGAAATGGATCTGATGTCCTCTTCCGTGACCACGGCCATTAGACTGTGAAACACAGCGAACGAGAGAGAAAGAGAGGAGGAGGGAGAGAGAGAGGGGTAGGGAGAGAGAGAGAGAGTTGGGAGAGAGAGAGAGGTGGGAAGAGAGAAAGAGAGAGAGAAGACACAGAGAAGAAAGGGGAGAGAGAGAGAGAGGTGGGGAGAGAGAGAGAGAGGTGGGGAGAGAGGAAGAGTTAGGATAGAAGAGGGAGAAAGAGTGAGAGAGAGAGAGAGAGAGAGAGAGACAGACAGACAGACAGAGAAAGTGAGAAAGAGAGAAGGGGGGAAAGAGACAGACAGACGGACAGAGAAAGAGAGAAAGTGAGGGAGAGAGAGAGAAGGGGAGAAAGAGAGAGAAGGAGAGAGTTGGGGAGAGAGAGGGGGGAGAGGGAGGGAGAAAAGAGAGAGAATGGAAGAGAGCAAGAGAGAGAGAGGGGGGAAGAGAGAAAGAGAAAGAGAGAGAGAATAGAAGAGGGAGAAACAGTGAGTGACAGAGAGAGAAAGAGAGACACAGACAGACTGACAAAGTGAGAAAGAGAGAAGGGGAGAAAGAGACAGATAGACAGACAGAGAAAGAGAGAAAGTGACAGAGAGAGAGAGAGAGAAACAGAGAGAGAGAGAGAAGGATTATAAAAGAACAAGGAGAGTGACAAATTGGCAGGACACAGCTGTCTGTCAATAATGTTAGTGTAGTGGTGAAACAAACAGTGCAAGGTTTGAACTGCCGCCCTTCTGTCTGTCCCCACGGGCCTGAGTTGATCACCTGTGTTGGTGGTGCTGGTGATAGTCTTTACTTTGTCTTTGTCTTGTTTCTTCTTTAACTTATTTTTGATTTTTGTTTGTTTTCATTTCGATTTTGTTCTTGGTTGTGCTTCGGAGCAGCTGACAATGGAGTGGTTAAAAGTTCAGGCCAGAAAAGTTGATCCACACGTGAGTTTAAAGAGACAGAGACGTTTGTGAACATTTGAAATTCGCCGTGTCTTGTTTAATCAGATGGACCGGCGTCAGTTGAAAAGTAGCTGTGTTCATATTGCTTGACTGCTTGACTTATTTCAGAAAAAGAGGGGGGGGGGGAGAGAGAGAGAGGAGAGGAGAGAGAGAGAGAGAGAGAGAGAGAGAGAGAGAGAGAGAGAGAGAGAGAGAGAGAGAATGACGATGGTGCTTTATTTTTCAACGGTAAAAGTTATTGGCTGGAAGCCATTTTTCAAACTTGCCGTTGCTATTCTATACACATGACGTTTGTTTACAGCAACAGGAGAGAGAGAGAGAGAGAGAGAGAGAGAGAGAGAGAGAGAGAGAGAGAGAGAGAGAGAGAGAGAGAGAGAGAACAAATATTTGGCCTGACTTTTTGTGTGCTGGATCTTTTCAGTTCCTGACGTGAATGTGTCGTTTGTGGTTTCAGCATAAAGAGGGATTCAGCATACAGCAAGGAGTCAGGATAAAGGAGGGATTCAACGTTCCAGCCTCCAGTGAACCCCCAGTCTACAGTCGGCCAGAATAGAGTGACCGTCTGTTCTGCCGTCATCCAGAAGAGACATCATCAGACAAATTAATATAGGGCTGGACAGCGCAAAAAACCCAGTGACAGTGGAACATTGTGCACACGTCAGTAAGTAATGACGAAATCTATATAAAGCACATTGGTTGTAAAGAGGATGCTTTGGTCTCCATTGACAGACGTATAACTATGCACACGTTACTTAACGGCCAAGTTTAGACAGCTTGGAATTGTGAAACTTGTGCCTACGTCTGTTAATAGTCAAGTTGTAGGTTGCAGTGAATGGCGACGGCATGGCGGGTCTGTGATTGAATGACATTTTGTGGACTGCATTGAGTCATGAAGATTACGTTGATGTGGATTATTATGAGATTTTTGGGGGGGGGGGGGGGGGGGGCATGTGGAGTAAAGAAGGTTGTGACAATATTGACAGTGTTATGACATTTTGGACAGTGTAGAGTAATTTTTGGCTTGTGGAGTATTGAAGATTGTGACAATATTGATAATGTTGTGACATTTTAGACTGTATAGAGTAATTTTTGGCGTGTGGAGTAATGAAGATTGTGACAATATTGATAATGTTGTGACATTTTAGACTGTATAGAGTAATTTTTGGCGTGTGGAGTAATGAAGATTGTGACAATATTGATAATGTTGTGACATTTTAGACTGTATAATGAAGATCATGATGACGCAGTAATGAAGATTGTGATAACGTGGCTAATTAATGATGGTCTGGATTTGCATAATGAACAATTCAGGATGTTGCTAGGATATTGCTGATCGATGATGTTTTCGGCTGTACTGAATAGTACTGCTTCTGTTGACGTCATTGATTGATGACGTCGTGCACTGTAAGGAATAATACAGCTGTTGACGTCATTGATTGATGACGTGGACTGTAAGGAATAATACAGCTTCTGTTGACGTCACTGATTGATGACGTCGTGCACTGTAAGGAATAATACAGCTTCTGTTGACGTCACTGATTGATGACGTCATGCACTGTAAGGAGTAATACAGCTTCTGTTGACGTCACTGGTTAATGACGTTGTTCTCTGTAAAGAATAATACAGCTTCTATTGACATCACTGATTGATGATATCGTGCACTGTAAGGAATAGTACATCTTCTGTTGACGTCACTGAGTAATGAAGTTGTGCACTGTAGGAAAAATAATACATCTTCTGTTGACGTCACTGAGTAATGAAGTTGTGCACTGTAGGAAAAATAATACATCTTCTGTTGACGTCACTGAGTAATGAAGTTGTGCACTGTAGGAAAAATAATACATCTTCTGTTGACGTCACTGAGTAATGAAGTTGTGCACTGTAGGAAAAATAATACAGTTTCTGTTGACGTCACTGAGTAATGAAGTTGTGCACTGTAGGAAAAATAATACATCTTCTGTTGACGTCACTGAGTAATGAAGTTGTGCACTGTAGGACAAATAATACAGTTTCTGTTGACGTCACTGAGTAATGAAGTTGTGCACTGTAGGAAAAATGATACAGTTTCTGTTGACGTCACTGAGTAATGAAGTTGTGCACTGTAGGAAAAATAATACAGTTTCTGTTGACGTCACTGAGTAATGAAGTTGTGCACTGTAGGAAAAAATAATACATCTTCTGTTGACGTCACTGAGTAATGAAGTTGTGCACTGTAGGAAAAAATAATACAGTTTCTGTTGTCGTCACTGATTGATGATGTGCGCTGGTGTTTTCTACTGCAGGGACGCTAGAGACCACAAGAACGTGGCTGATGAATGCGCTGTGACACTTTAAGGACTGGGTACTCTAAAGCAGACGACTGCAGACACTGATGAAGATTACACTACACCTACAGCTAATCAGTGAAGTGACGGCAAAAATAGCTCATGAAGACGGATGAAGGTACGGACAGTGCAATTAACGAGTTACCTTTAAGTAGGTAAAGCTGAGTATTGCGCGGCGGAGTTGAGGATTACGCAGCGCACACGCTTAATTAACGGATCCGCCAGCGATTCCCGACGTGGTGGCTCATCGTTTTGTATTAATTCCTTGGCGTTGTTCTATCACGGAGACATGTCTCGCCTTTTTAAGCAGTCCACTTTGTTCCAGTGTTTTTGTCCTGTACAGACACGTGATCCAATCAATACAGCTTAGCTCTGCCTTCCCAGACAAGTCTTTCCCCCAGAGGCTCCAGAAATAATTTCACTGTTACGAAAACGAAACAAGTGCCGGCAGAGTCACTCTCCAGGAATAATCCGGACTGTTACTAGAGCAGAACAAACGGTGACAGATTATATATCTAGAGACGCTAAAACGAAAGTAAAAGGAAAAGTCTAACGCCATTATTTTTCAGATTAATTGATGATATACATTGATCGAGTGAATATGTGATATTCTTTCCTGTTTGTTTTTATTGCCTGTTTTTTTTTTTCATGGAAAATTTACCAAGAATCTTTAACGCTAATGCAATGTCTTCTTTGAAATCTGTCTAGAGAGATACTTTACAAGCATAAAAATCTGTGCTTGTGTTTGAAACTTTGCTGATGCGTTGCTTGTCGGGATTATGACTGTATCTTCAAAACAAATTATGTAGCTGAAGAAATAATTCAAAACGCTGTGTGTCGGTCGTTCAGATTTGAATCCCTTGATTTTTGTGAATTGAAGAAACGGTTCAGGAATGTCAAGTTTGTGTGCAGTTTTTCTGTTTTGAATTTTTCTGTTCACTGTTTCTTCCAGAAATCAATATCCCCGGGGAGGCTGATGAATAAATTGGATCAATCCTTGGACTGTGCTCGATACTTCCCGCTCCCCTGTGTCTACGGTGTGACTTGTTCCTTCAATCAGATGCTATAAGACACATCTCACGAACCCTGCATTTGTTTTAGTGGATTGGGTATTGGAACTCATAAATCCACTGGCTCCAAGAAGTGATTCTTCCTAAATCTGGATCAGTCTATGGATTTGGACGGTCTTCTGTGACCGTTTCGTGACTTGTGGACAAAGGAGGGAGACCTGAAGGTTGTGTGTCCGTCACGTCACGTGTGAACAAAGGAGGGGAACCTGACGGTTGTGTGTGACTGTTACGTCACATGTAGACAAAGGAGGGGAACCTGATGGTTTGTATGTGACCGTTACGTGACGGTGTAAACAAAGGAGAATAACCTGAAGGTTGTGTGTGACGGTTACGTCACGTGTGAACAAAGGAGGAGAACCTGAATGTTGTGTGTGACCGTTACGTGACGGTGTGAACAAAGGAGGGGAACCTGACGGTTGTGTGTGACCGTTACGTCACGTACAAACAAAGGCAGGGAACCTGACGGTTGTGTGTGACCGTTACGTCACGTGTAGACAAAGGAGGGAACTTGACGATTGTGTGTGACCGTTGCGTCACGTGTGGATAAAGGCAAGGAACCTGACGGTTGTGTGTGACCGTTACGTCACGTGTGTACAAAGGCAGGAAACTTAACGGTTGTGTGTGACCGTTACGTCACGTGTGAGCAAAGGCGGGGAACTTGACGGTTGTTTGCGACCGTTACGTGAAGTGTGAACAAAGGAGGGGAACTTGACGGTTGAGTGTGAACATTACGTGACGTGTGAATAAAGGAGGGGAACCTGACGCTTGTGTGTGACCGTTACGTCACGTATGAACAAAGGAGTGGAACCTGACGGTTGTGTGTGACCGTTACGTCTCGTGTAGACAAAGGCAGGGAACCTGAAGGTTGTGTGTGACCGTTACGTCGCGTGTGGATAGGGCAGGGAGAATCTGACCGTTGTGTGACGTTTTGCGTGACGTGTGAACAAAGGAGTGGAACCTGACGGTTGTGTGTGACCATTACGTCACGTGTAGACAAAGGAGGGGAACCTGACGCTTGTGTGTGACCGTTACGTCGCGTGTGGATAGGGCAGGGAGAATCTGACCATTGTGTGACCTTTTGCGTGACGTGTGATGGCCCCAAGTGTTCCTGATGGAGAATTGTGAGTGGCCTGAGGACAGCGTGCATGGTAAGGCCATGCCTCTCCGCCGTACCCGCAGTAGCAGGTGAGTCACTCACATATAGACAGACAGACAGACAGACAGACAGAGAGAGCAGGTAGACAGACAGACACAGAGAGAGAGAGAGAGAGAGAGAGAGAGAGAGAGAGAGAGAGAGAGAGAGAGAGAGAGAGAGAGAGTTGCTGTTGTTGTTTTAAGTTGGTGTTTTCTTCTTCATTGGCATTGCCCCCACGCGACTCATGTCTGCTTGGCAGCAGACCAGTAGAGCCAGGTTCTGTCTGATCAAGTCCAGCGGCAGGACTGTTTTAGAATGACGAGACTCATACCGCCGTAAAGCCACTCAAAACCATCATCATCATCACCATCATCAAGTGCCTTGCCGCATGGCGTTGGCGATTATGGACTTCCATCTGTCTCTATCACTTGTTGCCTCAAGCATCTCTTCCATCCTCCTTGTCTTCAGCCACTCTGCAAGTCTGTCTAGTATCTTCTCCCTGGGTCTACCCAGTGCTCTCTTTCCCTCCAGCTTTCCCGTCGTGACAGGTGCTCCAATTCCCCTTTCCTCATAAAATGGCCTATAAATGTTGCCTTTCTTTTCCTAATCTTTCTTATGAATGATCTACTTGTGTCTGCCTCCATCAAGACTGTCTCGTTTGTTTCCTTTGCTGCCCATGGAACTCTCAACATTCTTCTTAGAAACCACATCTCGGCTGCCTCAATCTTGTTCTGGCTTTGTTTGTTGACTGTCCACGCCTCGCAGCCATACAACAGTATCGGTTCTATATAACATTCAAGAATTCTCTTCCTGATTTTAATTGATAGGCATTTGTTGGTAAGAATGCTTTCCGTCTTCTTGAATGCTGTTTTGGCTTGGCCGATTCTGCTGGCTATTTCTGATGTGCATCTGCCATCTGGTGAAATGATCGTTCCCAGGTATTTAAACTTATCAACCTGTCTCAAGGTTGTGCCGTTTGCTGTTATTTTGCATGAGGGAATTTCATGTTTTTTACTGATCACCATGACTTCAGTCTTCCTGCTGTTTAGTACCAGCCCCTTACCTTTGCTTTCTGCTTCTAGTATATTCACAAGGTTTTGTAGGTCCCTTTCATTTTCTGCAATTAGCACGGTGTCATCTGCGTATCGAATGTTGTTTATCATTTTTCCTCCAACCTTTAATCCAAGGTCTTCCTCAAGGTTTCTCACGATGTTTTCGCTGTAAAGTGAAAACAGATCTGGTGACAAAACCTCAAAACCATACCTACTATAATTATCGGACCACGGTAAACCTGAGCTGAATTACAAGGTAACACTGGACTGCACGACACGGGGATGTCGGCGAGTCTTTAATTTGAAATAGTATCACCACCTTCTGGAAAGTCTGCGCTAGAAATATCCTCATTTCTCACGCTCTGTTGTTTCTGTCTTGTCCTATCATTTTCTGTCTTGCTGGTCCATTCATCTGTATGTTTTCTGTAGAGTCTTGTATACTTTCTCTTAGGACTGATAATTGTGTACATGTATTGATAGCATTTTTGGCCTCAAGGAAATGTGATGTGCAGAAGCAGTTTTCAGTTACTTGTGCCATTTTTATGTCTGTTTTAGTGTCCGTAGTTATGTTTAGATTTGTATTCAGGTTTGGTATTTTAAATCCTTTCACGATCAATTGGACGGAGTGGTCAACGCCAGGGGCATATCCTTAGATTATGTGCACAAGTGTATTGATATGTGTACTTAATTTTCTTTTCCGAATGTTCCCCCCCCCCCCCCCCCCAACCATATGTTGTATACTTTTTGAAATGGTTATGGCCCTGATGTGGCTCTGCGCAGTCGGCGGGCTTTAACCCTTTGACTCCCGCATCCTGTCCACCAGCATCTTGCATTGTCAAACATGCCAGCAAAGCAAAAAAACTTCATCCTTCATTTCCCTTATCCTATCCACCGGCGTCCTGCAGGAAGCTGGTGGATAGGATGTAGGAGTCAAAGGGTAAAGTTTTTGCAGTTGGCAGATAGGGTGCGGGAGGCAAAGGGTTAATTAGTAAGAATAGGAATAGGACTACGTACTGTACACCATGTTTCTCTAAACTGCCTTTGTATGTCACCGTAGGTATTGTTTCAGATAATCAAAATATTTACATTTTCATTTTCATCCTTTTTCTCCTCTTCGTTATCATTATAACAATACATGTAATAAGCAGGATAATGACATTTATTAGGCGCCAAATTTTGATACAAGAATCAAACCGAAGCATGCACTCCTATAATTCACCACAGCAACCACCCAACAACGACCAAAACTTATCAGCATCATCGTCATAAACGATCACTCAGAAGATATAAAACAAGTGTAAACATAAAGAATTCAAAGGGAAATTTTGTGGGGCTTGATTAATTGATTGGGTGAATGAATGAATGATTGACTGACTGATTGATTGGTTTGGACGAATTGACTGACTGATTGATTGGACGAATTAATGATTGAACAAATGAATAATTGATTGTCTGACTGATTGATTGATTGATTGATTGTCAAACAGCAAAAACAATGACAGGAGAATAAACAGTAAAGCCGTTAAAGGAACGTTACTGCACAACCACCCCACCAGACAGGTAAAGGGGAAGGAGGAAGCAGGGAGAAGAGGGGGAGAGGAGGTGGAGGAGGGACAGGTCAGAGTGTGGTGGAAGAGGTCAAAAGGACACCAGTGGACGAGATGCACGGACTGTCTGTATCACTCATTAACCCTTTAGAGTACGAACATCTTCCAAAATGGACGCTGATTAACTTTCACTCTCTCAACCGATCCATAATCCACCAGCTTCCTGAAAGGGTCATCGCTTGATGGCATGACCAACCCTGAGTGGCCACTGAATAAAGTTTGATTTGATTATCCACACCGGGCATTGGTTGATGCGAGCAGTGAACCCCCAGACTATCAAATCTCACTGCAGGGGATTGTATCTGGCTCAAAGAAACCATCGGACGTGCGGCCATCAATCCACTCAGCTGTGAACAGCTGCTTGACCTTTTTAGAGTTCAGGGAACGTAAAGTAGCCAGGGAGAAGAGATAGGCACTCTGGTCACAATGTGTTGGCCCTGAGAAAAGTTGAGGTCTCTAGAAGTCTCTACCACCTCACGCCCCCCGCCTCCTATTTTCCTAGGACCTGAGGGTTATGGACTGATTGATTGATTGATTGATTGGGTCTGAGGGTTATGGATTGATTGATTGATTGATTGGCTTCAGTTTTAACGTCAGTACCCACCTCAGGTGATTTAGCGGATGGGGATAACCATCCCAGGGAAGTGGAGACAGGGGACTTATTTAATCTTATACCGACACCACCAGAACAACAGTTATGTTAAGATGGGTAGATAGATAGAAGGCTAGTACTAATGTAGCAGATCCCGTGGTTCGAACCCGCAAACATTAGCACGTGAATCCGCGCTAAACCAACAGAGCTATTGAGGTCTAAGAGGGTTGTGGGGCTGCCTTGAACTTTATTATTCACCACCATTCTCAACCTGGCGTCGCGTTTCTTCAGTGTTTTGTTCATGAGCTTGACGTCATTAGTGGCTCGGATTTTCTAAAAGTGCTGTCATATGATGGTCAGTTTGTCAAGGTATATCATAAGAAAACTATCGGCATACACCACAGGTCGCTGTTTGGAAAAAAGCAGACACATCAATCAACGTCGGTCATACGTTTTGGCCTCCTTCACGGCAAGTTATGTCTGAGGTGTTTCAGTCAGCCCAGTGTAACCTACAGCTGTCTACTGAAAACGCTGTAAGAAGAGCAAAACACCGTAGGATAGAAACACGCTGCCATTGATGCTGCTGCTGTTTTATTTCTTAACAAACTATTTGTCACACAAAGAGCTGTCTGTGATCATGGTAAATGTCGCGGGATGAACGCTGATTAGCACTCTGTCGCCATAGTGAGTGGACAGTGTTTAATGCTTCAGTGTACTCACACTAACTTGCACTCTATTATATTGCTGTCTTGAGTGGACAGTGTTTAATGTTTCCGTGTACACGCATTAATGGGCACTGTATTGTCGTGCCTCTTGTGTGGGCACTGTTTCAATGCTTCAGTGTACACATAGGTGCACGCAAACACCGTCTCATCTAAGATGGTCTGAACATCTCGTGCGCATGCAGGATAACAGGCTTCCAAAGCAGCTCTTCTACGGTGAACTGACAAAGGGCCATCAACCAAGAGGATGGCCAAAGCTTCGCTACAAAGACACCTTGAAAAAATCCCCCCCAGAAATGTGACATTGACGAAGAACAAAGGGAAATCATGGCCACAAACAGGTCTGAAAGGAGACAAGCTATTTGCAAGGGAACAGAAGCTTATGAAAGACGAAGCAGCCAAGTGGAAAAGCGTTGCTGCAATAAAGGCCAGAACCAACTCTGCAGAGCGTTCCATTGAGTGTCCAGTATGCGGCCGCCTGTGTGCATCAAACTTTGGCTTGAGATCCCATATGAGGGTACACAAAGTGCTAGGTTCGACTTTATCCACCACGATAGTCGACCATATATGTATACACATTAATGAGTTTTGAGGTCACTGTTCAATGCTTCAGTGTACACATTAATTGCCACTCTGTTATATTGCTGTCCTGAATGGACACTGTTTAATGATTCATTGTACACACATAATGGGCACTGTATTGTCGTGCTATCTTGTGTGGACAGTGTTTAATGATTCAGTGTACACATATAATGGGCACTGTATTGTCGTGCTATCTTGTGTGGACAGTGTTTAATGATTCAGTGTACACATATAATGGGCACTGTATTGTCGTGCTATCTTGTGTGGACAGTGTTTAATGATTCAGTGTACACATATAATGGACACTGTATTGTCGTGCCATCTTGTGTGGACAGTGTTTAATGATTCAGTGAACACATATAATGGGCACTGTATTGTCGTGCCATCTTGTGTGGACACTGTTTAATGATTCAGTGTACATCTTAATGGGCACTGTATTGTCGTGCCATCTTGTGTGGACAGTGTTTAATGATTCAGTGTACATCTTAATGGGCACTGTATTGTCGTGCCATCTTGTGTGGGCACTGTTTAATGCTTCAGTGTACACATTAATGGGCACTGTATTGTGTCATCTTGTGTAGGCACTGTTTAATGATTCAGTGTACATCTTAATGGGCACTGTATTGTCGTGCCATCTTGTGTGGACAGTGTTTAATGATTCAGTGTACATCTTAATGGGCACTGTATTGTCGTGCCATCTTGTGTGGACAGTGTTTAATGATTCAGTGTACATCTTAATGGGCACTGTATTGTCGGGCCATCTTGTGTGGGCACTGTTTAATGATTCAGTGTACATCTTAATGGGCACTGTATTGTCGGGCCATCTTGTGTGGGCACTGTTTAATGATTCAGTGTACATCTTAATGGGCACTGTATTGTCGGGCCATCTTGTGTGGGCACTGTTTAATGATTCAGTGTACATCTTAATGGGCACTGTATTGTCGGGCCATCTTGTGTGGGCACTGTTTAATGATTCAGTGTACATCTTAATGGGCACTGTATTGTCGGGCCATCTTGTGTGGGCACTGTTTAATGATTCAGTGTACATCTTAATGGGCACTGTATTGTCGGGCCATCTTGTGTGGGCACTGTTTAATGATTCAGTGTACATCTTAATGGGCACTGTATTGTCGGGCCATCTTGTGTGGGCACTGTTTAATGATTCAGTGTACATCTTAATGGGCACTGTATTGTCGGGCCATCTTGTGTGGGCAGTGTTTAATGATTCAGTGTACATCTTAATGGGCACTGTATTGTCGGGCCATCTTGTGTGGACAGTGTTTAATGATTCAGTGTACATCTTAATGGGCACTGTATTGTCGGGCCATCTTGTGTGGACAGTGTTTAATGATTCAGTGTACATCTTAATGGGCACTGTATTGTCGTGCCATCTTGTGTGGACAGTGTTTAATGATTCAGTGTACACATTAATGGGCACTGTATTGTCGTGCCATCTTGTGTGGGCACAGTTTAATGATTCAGTGTACATCTTAATGGGCACTGTATTGTCGTGCCATCTTGTGTGGACAGTGTTTAATGATTCAGTGTACACATTAATGGGCACTGTATTGTCGTGTCATCTTGTGTGGGCACAGTTTAATGATTCAGTGTACATCTTAATGGGCACTGTATTGTCGTGCCATCTTGTGTGGACAGTGTTTAATGATTCAGTGTACACATTAATGGGCACTGTATTGTCGTGTCATCTTGTGTGGGCACAGTTTAATGATTCAGTGTACACATTAATGGGCACTGTATTGTCGGGCCATCTTGTGTGGACAGTGTTTAATGATTCAGTGTACACATTAATGGACACTGTATTGTCGGGCCATCTTGTGTGGACAGTGTTTAATGATTCAGTGTACACATTAATGGGCACTGTATTGTCGTGCCATCTTGTGTGGACAGTGTTTAATGATTCAGTGTACACATTAATGGACACTGTATTGTCGGGCCATCTTGTGTGGACAGTGTTTAATGATTCAGTGTACACATTAATGGGCACTGTATTGTCGGGCCATCTTGTGTGGACAGTGTTTAATGATTCAGTGTACACATTAATGGACACTGTATTGTCGGGCCATCTTGTGTGGACAGTGTTTAATGATTCAGTGTACACATTAATGGAAACTGTATTGTCGGGCCATCTTGTGTGGACAGTGTTTAATGATTCAGTGTACACATTAATGGACACTGTATTGTCGGGCCATCTTGTGTGGACAGTGTTTAATGATTCAGTGTACACATTAATGGACACTGTATTGTCGGGCCATCTTGTGTGGACAGTGTTTAATGATTCAGTGTACACATTAATGGGCACTGTATTGTGTCATCTTGTGTGGACAGTGTTTAATGCTTCAGTGTACACATTAATGGGCACTGTATTGTCGGGCCATCTTGTGTGGGCAGTGTTTAATGCTTCAGTGTACACATTAATGGACACTGTATTGTCGGGCCATCTTGTGTGGACAGTGTTTAATGATTCAGTGTACACATTAATGGACACTGTATTGTCGGGCCATCTTGTGTGGACAGTGTTTAATGATTCAGTGTACACATTAATGGGCACTGTATTGTGCCATCTTGTGTGGACAGTGTTTAATGATTCAGTGTACACATTAATGGGCACTGTATTGTGCCATCTTGTGCGGGCAGTGTTTAATGATTCAGTGTACACATAATGGGCACTGTATTGTGCCATCTTGTGTGGACAGTGTTTAATGATTCAGTGTACACATAATGGGCACTGTATTGTGCCATCCTGTGTGGACAGTGTTTAATGATTCAGTGTACACATAATGGGCACTGTATTGTGCCATCCTGTGTGGACAGTGTTTAATGATTCAGTGTACACATAATGGGCACTGTATTGTGCCATCCTGTGTGGACAGTGTTTAATGATTCAGTGTACACATAATGGGCACTGTATTGTGCCATCCTGTGTGGACAGTGTTTAATGATTCAGTGTACACATAATGGGCACTGTATTGTGCCATCCTGTGTGGACAGTGTTTAATGATTCAGTGTACACATAATGGGCACTGTATTGTGCCATCCTGTGTGGACAGTGTTTAATGATTCAGTGTACACATAATGGGCACTGTATTGTCGTGCCATCTTGTGTGGACAGTGTTTAATGATTCAGTGTACACATAATGGGCACTGTATTGTCGTGCCATCTTGTGTGGACAGTGTTTAATGATTCAGTGTACACATAATGGGCACTGTATTGTCGTGCCATCTTGTGTGGACAGTGTTTAATGATTCAGTGTACACATAATGGGCACTGTATTGTCGTGTCATCTTGTGTGGACAGTGTTTAATGATTCAGTGTACACATAATGGGCACTGTATTGTCGTGCCATCTTGTGTGGACAGTGTTTAATGATTCAGTGTACACATAATGGGCACTGTATTGTCGTGCCATCTTGTGTGGACAGTGTTTAATGATTCAGTGTACACATTAATGGGCACTGTATTGTCGGGCCATCTTGTGTGGGCACTGTTTAATGCTTCAGTGTACACATTAATGGGCACTGTATTGTCGTGCCATCTTGTGTGGACACTGTTTAATGCTTCAGTGTACACATTAATGGGCACTGTATTGTCGTGCCATCTTGTGTGGACAGTGTTTAATGCTTCAGTGTACACATTAATGGGCACTGTATTGTCGTGCCATCTTGTGTGGACAGTGTTTAATGATTCAGTGTACACATTAATGGGCACTGTATTGTCGTGCCATCTTGTGTGGACAGTGTTTAATGATTCAGTGTACACATTAATGGGCACTGTATTGTCGTGCCATCTTGTGTGGACAGTGTTTAATGATTCAGTGTACACATTAATGGGCACTGTATTGTCGTGCCATCTTGTGTGGACAGTGTTTAATGATTCAGTGTACACACATAATGGGCACTGTATTGTCGGGCCATCTTGTGTGGACAGTGTTTAATGATTCAGTGTACACACATAATGGGCACTGTATTGTAGGGCCATCTTGTGTGGACAGTGTTTAATGATTCAGTGTACACACATAATGGGCACTGTATTGTCGGGCCATCTTGTGTGGACAGTGTTTAATGATTCAGTGTACACACATAATGGGCACTGTATTGTCGTGCCATCTTGTGTGGACAGTGTTTAATGATTCAGTGTACACATTAATGGGCACTGTATTGTCGTGCCATCTTGTGTGGACAGTGTTTAATGATTCAGTGTACACATTAATGGGCACTGTATTGTCGTGCCATCTTGTGTGGGCAGTGTTTAATGATTCAGTGTACACATTAATGGGCACTGTATTGTCGTGTCATCTTGTGTGGGCAGTGTTTAATGATTCAGTGTACACATTAATGGGCACTGTATTGTGCCATCTTGTGTGGGCAGTGTTTAATGATTCAGTGTACACATTAATGGGCACTGTATTGTCGTGCCATCTTGTGTGGACAGTGTTTAATGATTCAGTGTACACATTAATGGGCACTGTATTGTCGTGCCATCTTGTGTGGACAGTGTTTAATGATTCAGTGTACACATTAATGGGGTCGTGTCATTTTGTGTGGACAGTGTTTAATGATTCAGTGTACACATTAATGGGCACTGTATTGTCGTGTCATCTTGTGTGGACAGTGTTTAATGCTTCAGTGTACACATAAATGGGCACTGTATTGTCGTGTCATCTTGTGTGGACAGTGTTTAATGCTTCAGTGTACACATTAATGGGCACTGTATTGTCGTGTCATTTTGTGTGGACAGTGTTTAATGATTCAGTGTACACACACTAACCTGTACTTATATTGTTGTACTGAGTGGACTAGGCCTCTCAATTTTCCGATTTTTCACGGAAATCCGAGAAAATGCACATGCTGATTCCGAGGAAAAAGAGAAAATAAAAAAATTCGACTGAATTTTTTTTCTTCTGCGAAGTAGTCGGCTGTTTGTCAGTCTGTTGATCTCTCGTAGCAGACGACAAAATTTCGGTAAGGGGGATAAATCCGGTATCATTTTCTGCTAAAGTCATTTCCGGTGTATTTTGATTTTGTTTGTCAGGCGCGCGCGGCCTGTTTTCAGAACTGATTGCAAAACTTTTGAAGAGTGTGACCATGTCTCAAGCCGATATTCTGGAGAGAGGGTCTGCCACAGCAAAAATGTTTGAAAAAGACTGCAAAAATAAGCGGTGTTAGGAGTTTATTTCACGAAGGATTGATGTCATGGAAATGAGCACACAGCTTTAAAAAATAACAAAGGTTGGCATACCCTACTGTGTCTTGTGTCGCTGTGAAGTCAATTAAAATAACTATAGTTGAGCAGGTATCCACAAACTTACAGTACATTTCAAGTCAAAGGAAAACCAGATGAAGCAGAAAACTGCAAAGAATCTTGAAGCAGTTCAGTCTAGGTCATTGTTCAATGTTTGTTGGAGCATATATTAGAAAAATACCGAATTATTTTTCTTGAAATCTGACACCAGTATGTATAAATTATTTGCTTCAGTACAAAGGATCATAAACAAGCCTAAACTTGTGCCAGGTAGCGCTCGATTGCACTATTTTGAATCTATATTCAAAAACATTTTTGAATATGCCCCCGGACCCCCCCCCCCCCCCTAGATTTTCAGATTTTTTTCATTTGCTATTGGGACCCCTGGTGAACACTGTGTAAAGCTTCAGTGTATACACACTGACTTGCGCTCTTTTATATCGCTGTTCAAAGTGGACACTGTTTAATGCTTCGGTGTACACACGTTGAATGGCACTCTATTATATTGCTGTCGTGAGTGGACGGTGTTTAATACTTCAGTGTGCTGGCAGCATGAGTCCATTAAGTGATGGATGAGTTGTACCTCACGCCAATACATACTGCTCACAGGGCGCACTGTGCTATTTCAGTATGCTGTCCGTGGGGAGAGCAAATCGTATTTCAAGAGGGAAAAATTCTGCTCTGACGAAACGGATAACAAAATGAAAAAGAAAAAAATATAAGAAGCAGAGGAAAGAGAAGAGGAGGAGGAGGAGGAAGAGAGAGAGAGAGAGAGAGAGAGAGAGAGAGAGAGAGAGAGAGAGAGAGAGATCATGTTCAATCCTACTAAATACAGTCCCCCCCCTCTCTCTCTCTCTTTAATTGAACTATGCTACAAATCGTGGTCAGTTCAAAGTACGGGCGAACATATTTTGGCTTGAAGTTTATGTAATCATTTACATAACCGTAATATTTGTGAGCAGGAAGGCCCATTTGACCGAGTCGTGGATTCAAGATCTTATGTCTTTAGTTCAGTGGTAGTGTGCAACATAAAATCTGGCCTGTTCTATGCCCATCTTAATGCACCAGTCTTTCTGGTGGAGATAGTATTTCACTGGACTTCTTCCTTCCCTCCCCACCCATTTCAAAACCTTGCCAGCGGTACGAATGTTGGCAGGTTGAAGGAGTCTGTTAGATAATTACCGTCAGATTTGGGTGGAGCGCAAATGGAATTATCAGGCTGAACTGAACAAAGAGCAATGTCCTGATATGGATTAAATGGTTTAAACTGTTGGAAACATTTTTTGCTGGCTGTTGTTACCCCTCCGCTACAAAGTTGGCTTTCACGTTTTTCATGTTGTAAAGAGGTTCACGTAAGTCTCTTCCTGTCAGTACATAGCCTCTCCATCAGCAAGCCCTACGCTGTGCCTCCTCGTGGCGACAGGGGTAACTGAGCACCTCACGGACTCAGGCTGAATCTCGTAGGACTCGGAGGAGGTCTGGCCCCCAGACGTGAGGCATGCAGGCCCACCGGCGTGTGGACACGCCCTGGTGCCCACGAACCAGATCCCCAAGCTATGGGTAAATAGCTCCACTGCCTTGTGGACATCTTGGGAGAGAGTAAGGCTAAGGGAGTTAACCCTAAAAAAAACCGATGGAAGGCAAGGGGAAACCACCATCGTAGTTTTCCCCCAGGAAAACCATGGACAGGAGAAAGGGAAAGAAGAAAGTTAACGACGTCAATAGGTGCTCCTGCGGAGCACCTTCATCCGGTAGGGACTGTCATGCGGCGCAGGTGACACCAGACCGTCAGCCAGCTACTGCGACCAAAATTAAATTCAACACCAAAATAGCAACATGGAATATAAGAACAATGCTACAGAAAGGTAAATTAGACAACATCAAAATGGAGATAGAAAGGCTTAACATTAGTATTTTAGGACTGGGGGAAGTGAGATGGAAGGGGGCAGGCATGATAACATCAGGGTAATATACAGTGATATACTCTGGTGGTAATTCACATGAAAGAGGAGTAGGCATCATAATGGACAAAGACAAATCAAAAGCAGTTAAGGGATACTGGGCAGTGTCCGACAGAGTTTTACTGGTCAAATTCGGAGGCAATCCTTTTTATATCAACATCATACAGGTGTATGCACCAACATCCGCAAGTACGCAGGAAGACATCGACAACTTCTATGAAGTTTTAGAGATGGCCAAGGTCCCATGTAAATCACAAGAAGTTACAGTCATAATGGGAGATTTTAATGCTAAAGTGGGACAGGATAGGGTGGAGGATATAGTTGGACCTCATGGCCTTGGTACACAAAATGAAAGGGGGGGGGGGGACTTGTAGAATGGGCACAGATGAATGAGTTCATAGTAGGAAACACCTGGTTTGAGCAGCCTAACAGAAGAAAATGGACTTGGATGAGTCCAGGAGATAATACCAAAAATCAGATTGACTACATCCTGATCAACAAAAGATTTAGAAATTCTTTACTGTCAGCAAAAAACACTACCAGGCGCAGACTGCAACAGTGACTACAATCCGGTAGTGGGAAGGTTTAGGCTGAAATTGAGGAAAAGGAAACAGACCAAAAGCAACATCAAACTAAACCTTGGACACTTAAAGTCAGATGAAATGATACGTCAAAAATGTAATGTACATGTTCAGAACAAATTCAGTGCTCTGGAAGACGTTGGTGACAGTGAGGAACAATGGACAAAGTTGAGTAGTTCGATAAATGAAGCTTGTGAAGAAATCCCTAAGGCAAATAGAAAAGCAAAAAAGAGCTGGATGACTAATGAAATTTTGGGCCTGATGGAGGAAAGAAGGAAGGCAAAGAGAAACGAGGAGATATACAGGAAGATAAACAAAGAAATCAGATATAGGTGCAATGAAGCTAAGGAAGCTTGGCTGAACACAAAATGCAAAGAGATAGAAGAACGACACAAAATGGATCCTCAGGGTATGTACAGACGAATTGAAGAAATTGTCCACAGGAAAAATACATGCATATCAACTGGTTGCTTAAAATCGAAAGATGGCACGCTTATCATGGAAAAAGACAAAATATTAGACAGATGGGGAGAGTACATTAAAGACCTTTTTGAGGATGACAGAAACGAAGAACACATTATAAAAAAGAACTTTAAAGGACCACCCATAATGAAAGATGAAGTTAGAGCAGCACTGAAAAAGATGAAACCAGGAAAAGCCCCAGGACCAGACAACATTACTACAGAGATGATTGAAGCCCTGGAGGAATTTGGCATAGAAAAAATAACAGTCCTCCTAAATGAAATTTATGACACTGGAAAAATCCCCAAAGATATGTCAAAATCAATTTTCATTGCACTCCCAAAGAAGACAGGGGCTATAGAATGCGAACTCCATCGCACAATCAGTTTTATGAGTAATGTAACAAAAATCCTGTTAAGAATAATCATGATGAGGACAAGGAATAGAATCAAAAGAGAAATAGCAGAACAGTGTGGATTTGTGGAGGGGAAAGGAACTATTAATGCCATATACATCCTAAGAACTATCATAGAGAGGTCAATTGAGATGAATAAGGATTTGTATTTATGCTTTGTTGACTATACCAAGGCTTTCGATCGGGTACGACATGATGAATTGATCAACCAATTGGAGAGACTCAATGTCGATGGAAAAGATCTACGAATAATCAGGAATATGTACTGGGAACAAACAGCTGCAATGAGAATAGAAAAAAATATAAGCTCTTTTCAAAACATCAAAAGAGGAGTCAGACAGGGTTGTGTTTTGTCACCAGATCTGTTTTCACTATATAGCGAAAACATCATGAGAAACCTAGAAGAAGACCCTGGATTAAAGTTGGAGGGAAAATAATAAACAACATTCGGTACGCAGATGACACCGTGCTAATTGCAGAAAATGAAAGGGACTTACAAAACCTTGTGAATATACTAGAAACAGAAAGCAAAGGTAAGGGGTTGGAACTAAACAGCAGGAAGACTGAAGTCATGGTGATCAGTAAAAAACATGAAATCCCCTCATGCAAAATAACAGCAAATGGCACAACCTTGACACAGGTAAATAAGTTCAAATACCTGGGAACGGTCATTTCATCAGACGGCAGATGCACATCGGCAATAACCAGCAGAATCGGCCAAGCCAAAACAGCATTCAAGAAGATGACAAGAATTCTTACCAACAAATGCCTATCAATTAACATCAGAAAGAGAGTCATTGAATGTTATATAGAACCAGTACTGTTGTACGGATGCGAGGCGTGGACAGTCAGCAAGCAAAGCCAGAGCAGGATCGAGGCAGCTGAGATGTGGTTTCTAAGAAGAATGTTGAGAGTTCCATGGACAGCAAAGAAAACAAACGAGACAGTCTTGATGGAGGCAGACACAAGTAGATCACTGATAAGGAAGATTAGGAAAAGACAAGCAACATTTATAGGCCATTTTATGAGGAAGGGGGATTTGGAGCACCTGGTCACAACGGGAAAGCTGGAGGGAAAGAGAGCACCAGGTAGACCCAGGGAGAGAATGCTGGACGGACTTGCAGAATGGCTGGGGATGAAGAGGGTGGGGAGATGCTGGGGCAATGAGAGATAGATATGGTTGGAAGTCCATGGTCGCCAACGCCATGCGGCAGGGCACCTGATGATGATGATGATGAACGAGGTTCAGTCTAATTTGATTATTTTTCTCTGAATTTTGCTATAAATGGTTGTGAACCCTGAATATGTCAAAATCAATTCTAAGTGCACTTCCAAAGAAAGCAGGAGCTATAGAATGCGAAGTCCATCGTACAATCAACTTGATGATCATGTGACAAAGATTCTGTTAAGAATAATCACGATGAAGACAAGGAATAGAATGAAAGGAGAAATAGGAGAAGAACAGTGAGGATTTGTGGAAAGGGAAGGAACTATTAATGCCGTATACATCCATATAACTCTCATAGAAAGATCAGTGAAGTTGAAGAAGGATATTATTTTGTTTTGTTGATTAACCAAGACTTTTGATCCGGTAAGGCACGAAGAATTGAGCAACCAACTAGAAAGGCTCAATGTTGATGGAAAGGGTTTAAAAATAACCAGGAATATGCGCTGGGAACAAACGGCAGCAATGAGAGTAGAAAAAGATGTAAGCTCTTTCCAAAATGTCAAAAGAGGGGATAGGCAGGGACATTGTCACCAGATTTGTTTTCACTTCACAGTGAAATCATCATGAGAAACCTAGAAGAATGCCCTGGGATAAAATTTGGAGGAAAATGTTAAACAATCTTCTTTACGCAGATGACACCGTTCTAACTGCAGAAAATGACAAAGACCTGCAAACTGTTGTGAATATAATAGAAATAGAAAGCAGAAGTAAAGTGCTGAGCTAAGTAGCAAGAAGACTGAAATCGTGGTTATCAGTAAAAACAAAAAACAAAAAACAAAAATCCCCTCATGCAGAATAACAACAGTTGGCACAACATTGAGACACGTTGATAAGTTTAGATGTCTGGGAACAGTCATCTCACCAGACGGCACATGTACATTAGAAATAGACAACATAATCGGTCAAGCCGAAACAGCATTCAAGAAAATGAAAAGCATTATTTCTAATAAATGACCGTCAATTAACATCAGGAAGAGAGTTACAGAACCGATACTGTTGTACGGATATCAACCGTGGATAGTCAACACGTAAAGTTAGAACAAGATTGAGGCAGCTGAAATGTGGTTTCTAAGAAGAATATTAAGGGTTCCATGGACAGCAAAGAAAAAGAAATGAGACAGTTTTGAAAGGGGCAAACACAGAAGGAACATTGATGAAGAATATTTAAGAAAAAAAGACAAGCAGCATTCATAGGACATTTTACGAGACAGGAGAAATTAGAGCACCTAGTCACAACAGGAAAGCTGAAGAGAAAAAGAGCAGCAAGTGGGCCCAGAGAGAAAATATTGGACGGATTTGCGGAGTGGATGAAGAAGAGAGGCTGGAGATGTGCTTGCAGCGAGAAAAGATAGTTTCGTATGGAGGCCATATATATATATATATATATTATATATATATAGAGAGAGAGAGAGAGAGAGAGAGAATGAACCAAAAAAACATGACAACAAACTGCAATGTTGACTCAGGTATTTCGGCCTTTGGCCTTCCTGGGGGACTGCTCTATGTATAGCATAGACCATACATTTAAATCATTCATCATCATCATCATCATCATCATCATCATATATATTGTTGTGTTGTGTGTGTGTGTGTGTGTGTGTGTGTGTGTGTGTGTGTGTGTGTGTGTGTGTGTGTGTGTGTGTGTGTGTGTGTGGTGTGTGTGTGTGTGTGTGGGGATATCTTAACAGAAAAAGAAGTCGACATTTTCATGCGACTTTAGTTTTTAGTTCAGAATGATGCCGTTGGTTCTTCAGATTATTTATGTAAAGGATTTGTTTGTAGCTTATTGCGTTCTTGCTGTTGTTGTCGTCCTCGTTGTTGTTGTTTTGTTTACGACCATATGGGAAAGCTGTAGCAGAGGCTTCTAACCAGTGAAGATGAAGGTAGTGGTGGTGAAGGTGTCAGTGGGAGTGACAGTGGATTTGTGTTGGGGCAGCGTGCTGCTGGGGAGATGTCTTTCCATCTGCTACATAAAATATGAATAATTATAGACGGACCAGTCGCCGTGGTGTAGTGCTAGCGCAACAGATCACCGACTGAAAGGTTGTGGGTTCGAATCACCATCAGTCCCTTCAAAAATCATTCAGGGATTTTTCGGTTCCAACCGGCTCCTACCCAGAGTTGGTGGCGTGCTACGGGCTCATTGGGAAGACTGGGACCACACAGTCGAGTCTCTTCCACAGTACGGATGCGTCATTGAAGGTGTTGCTCATATTTTCTGACCGACACTGCAGGTGTCTGTATCTGGGGCCTGGTTGATGCCAGGATATATGTTGATAGCAAGTATAGAGTACAACCCTGTCACGCAGTCTCTGTCTTAGATGGAACTCTATAGCATCATGGTTATCATCGTCATCGTCATCATCATCGCATTGAGAAACTGGTCTAGCTTCTGTGGCCATTAAGGTGGTGTAGAAACTAAAAAAAAAAAGAGTTGAATTGAAGTAGAGATAAGTTTCAGCGCCGGGTGGACGTACAGACAGACAAACATTTCTTATAGGATATACATATCGTAGACTGCATATGTTACGTAGAACATCAACAGACTGCATATGTTACGTAGAACATCAACAGACTGCATATGTTACGTAGAACATCAACAGACTGTATGTTACGTAGAACATCAACAGACTGCATATGTTACGTAGAACATCAACAGACTGCATATGTTACGTAGAACATCAACAGACTGTATATGTTACGTAGAACATCAACAGACTGCATATGTTACGTAGAACATCAACAGACTGCATATGTTATGTAGAACATCAACAGACTGTATATGTGACGTAGAACATCAACAGACTGCATATGTTACGTAGAACACCAACAGACTGTATATGTTATGTAGAACATCAACAGACTGCATATGTTACGTTGAACATCAACAGACTGTATATGTTATGTAGAACATCAACAGACTGTATATGTTACGTAGAACATCAACAGACTGTATATGTGACGTAGAACATCAACAGACTGTATATGTGACGTAGAACACCAACAGACTGTATATGTTATGTAGAACATCAACAGACTGCATATGTTACGTAGAACATCAACAGACTGTATATGTTATGTAGAACATCAACAGACTGTATATGTTACGTAGAACACCAACAGACTGTATATGTTATGTAGAACACCAACAGACTGTATATGTTACGTAGAACATCAACAGACTGCATATGTTACGTAGAACACCAACAGACTGTATATGTTATGTAGAACACCAACAGACTGTATATGTTATGTAGAACATCAACAGACTGTATATGTTATGTAGAACATCAACAGACTGTATATGTTATGTAGAACACCAACAGACTGTATATGTTATGTAGAACATCAACAGACTGTATATGTTATGTAGAACATCAACAGACTGTATATGTTACGTAGAACATCAACAGACTGTATATGTTATGTTGAACATCAACAGACTGTATATGTTATGTAGAACACCAACAGACTGTATATGTGACGTAGAACATCAACAGACTGTATATGTTATGTAGAACACCAACAGACTGTATATGTTATGTAGAACATCAACAGACTGCATATGTTACGTAGAACACCAACAGACTGTATATGTTACGTAGAACATCAACAGACTGTATATGTTACGTAGAACACCAACAGACTGTATATGTTATGTAGAACATCAACAGACTGTATATGTTACGTAGAACATCAACAGACTGTATATGTTATGTAGAACATCAACAGACTGTATATGTTACCTTGAACATCAACAGACTGTATATGTTACCTAGAACACCAACAAACTATATTTTACGTAGAACATCAACAAACTATATGTTACCTAGAACACCAACAAACTGTATATGTTACCTAGAACATCAACAAACTGTTACGTAGAACGTGAACAGACTGTACATGTTACGTAAATCATCATAGATGACATTAATGGTATTGTATGTAGAACAGTATGAACGTAATGCTGATTTGAGCAGTCAGAAAGTGGGAAGTGGGTAAAAATGGTTCTGTTTTGATATTATTTGTGTTTTGTTGTAGTCTTTTGAATGTCGATGTTGAGGCACCAGTCCCCAACCTTGGAACGACAGATAGTTAAATAAAGATACAAACAACACACCGATATATATATATATATATATATATATATAAACAAACACGGAACAGGGACGCGACACAACAAACACACCGACACACAAAACCAGATTGTCATGATGACCCAATTACCTTAACGATATCGAGTTTCTGCTGTTTGTTTTAAAACGTGTTCAGCCATTGGCTGGTTTAATTAAATGTAAGCCAACACCTTCACTGGAAACACAATCCTGATGATGACGTAAATGTTGTTCTGCCCGCAGGCAAGTACAGAAGCAGCACAGTGAAAAGGACAGGTGAACCTGGAGTGTCGCTCCGTTCATTACATGTACTTTGGTTTGTCAGTCAACAATACCATTTTTTTTTAGCCTCCCTTAAAAATGGGGCATTACTTAATATTGACCCAAGCTTGTGCGTGTGTCTGTATGTCTGTGATGTACTAGATGAACTAGAAAAGTTATTTCTCGACTAGCAGCCTTTTTAGTCATTTCCAGTCTACCTGTCATAGTTTGCATTACTTAGGAAGTGTCAGCAGATGGCAAACATCATCAAGGAAGTCAGAACTAGAATTGCAAAAAATCCAAAACAAATGTGACCGCCCGCATTCAAGCAAACAGGAACTAGAAAAACATGAAAATGGAAACAGAACGCTTATTTCATACAACCAGACAAGACGGAATAGCAAAGACTGTTGTTGCATTCAATTGTCTGAACGACATCTGTAAAAACCAAAACATCAGTAGAAGACCAAAGCTAAACCTTTTCAAATCCAGTGTCCTCATTGTCCTAACGTACGGATCTGAAAGTTGGTGCTGTACAAAATACACTGAATGCCTTTGAAAACAAGTGCTTCAGGCACAGATTCTAGGCATCAGATAGATTGACTTTAAAAGCAGCCAAAATGTAGGAGAAACTGCTTTACAGCCATACATATCAAACGTAATCGGAAAGGAAAGATGGAAACAGAATGGACGTGTATTGAGAATGGACAACAAAAACAAAACATTACCAAAGGCAGCACTATTTTGGAGGCCAACGGAGCAAAGAAGAAGAGGAAGACCAACAACAACCCTCAAAACAACACTCCTGTCTGAAGGAAGAGTGGTAAACATCAACGACCTGAAAGCAGCGAACAGACAGCAGCCGATAGAGAAAGATGGAGAGCCCTGGTCAATGGTCCCTGCCCTGTGTGCCATGTTGGACAGTGGAGGACAAGGAAGGAAGGAAGTCGTATGGACTCCATCGCTGAAGGCGCTCTTGTTCACATTGTGAGCAGTTTGTTGCTTTCAGCTGACTGACCAAATATTCGCTTCTTTTTTATTTGTTTGAATCTTTCTACCGCTTTTGATACCATAGACCATCCTTACAGGATTTGCACGAGGGCTCAGGCTGCATAAAATTAACTTTAATCAATCAATCATTCAATCAATCAATCTACCAACCTACCAACCAACCATCCAACCAACCAACCAACCAACCAATCAATCATTCAATCAATCGATCAGTCAGTCAGTATTTCACTCATTCACTCACTCACTCACTCACTCACTTACTCACTCACTCACTCACTCACACTCACTGAATCAATCAATAAAAAGCTCCATATCGATAGTGCTGAAACGCAACATGACCGAGTCAAAATAGCCAGGCTTCATACTTTATTACCATAATCCAAGCTAAGCCTTGCGATAAGTCATTCAAACGACCACGTTCATTGGACAGCTGGCATCCACAATCACCAATGGCAGTGTCTGATTTATTTGGCATCAGTGAAAAAATGTGGCACACTCTGGAGGTACAGAGCTTACCCTGAGGGAGATGGTAACAGACAGTGAGTGAGGGGATCATGTGTGTATGGATTGTGTCTGTGTATGTGTATGGATTGTGTATGTGTATGGATTGTGTCTGTGTTTGTATGGATTGTGTCTGTGGGTGTGTATGGATTGTGTCTGTGTGTATGGATTGTGTCTGTGGTAGATGGTAACAGACATAGTGAGGATCATGTAGATGTGTCGTGAGTGTATGATTTTGTATTATGGATTGTGTCTGTGTTGTATGGATTGTGTCTGATGTGTATGGATTGTGTCTGTGTGGGATGGATTGTGTCTGTGTAATGGGAACGACGTATGAGGATCATGTGTGTATGATGGCTTGTATGGATTGTGTAGTGTATGGATGTGTATGGTGTTATGGATTGTGTCTGTGTGTGTATGGATTGTGTCTGTGGTAGATGGTAACAGACAGTGAGTAAGGGATCATGTGTGTATGGATTGTGTCTGTGTGTGTTGGATTGTGTATGTGGGAGATGGTGACAGACAGTGAGTGAGGGGATCATATGTGTATGGATTGTGTATGTGTATGGATTGTGTCTGTGTATGAGGATTGTGTCTGTATGTGTATGGATTGTGTATGTGTATGGATTGTGTCTGTGTATGTGTATGGATTGTTGATTGTGTCTGGATTGTATGTGTATGGATTGTGTCTGTGTATGTGTGAATGTGTCTGTGTATGTGTATGGATTGTGTCTGTGTATGTGTATGGATTGTGTATGGATTGTGCATGTGTTGTAATGGATTGTGTATGTGTTGTGTAGTGTTTTATATGGATTGTGTATGTAGGATTTGTCTGTGCATGTGTATGGATTGTGTCTGTGTTGTGTATGGATGGATTGTGTATGGATTGTGTGTGTATGTATATGGATTGGTCTGTGTATGTGTATGGATTGTGTATGTTATGGATTGTGTATGTTGTAATGGATTGTGTCTGTGTATGTGTATGATTGTATGTGTATTGGATTGTGTCTGTGTATGTTATGGATTGTGTATGTGTATGTGTATGGATTGTGTATGTTATGTGTATGGATTGTGTCTGTGTATGTAGTATGGATTGTGTATGTTGTATGGATTGTGTGTGTATGTGTATGGATTGTGTACTGTGAATGTGTATGATGTGTATGGATTGTGTCTGTGTATGTTATGGATTGTGTATGTGTATGGATTGTGTGTGTATGTGTATGGATTGTGTCTGTGTATGTGTATGATTGTGTATGTGTATGGATTGTGTCATGTGTATGTGTATGGATTGTGTATGTGTATGGATTGTGTCTGTGTATGTGTATGGATTGTGTATGTGTATGGATTGTGTCTGTGTATGTGATGATTTGTGTATGTGTATGGATTGTGTCTGTGTGTGTATAGATTGTGTCTGTGATATGTATGGATTTGTCTGTGTATGTGTATGGATTGTGTATGTGTAAGGATTGTGTCTGTGTATGTGTATGGATTGTGTTGTGTATGTGTATGGATTGTGTCTGTGTAATGTGTATGGATATTGTGTCTGTGTATGTGTATGGATTGTGTTGTGTATGTGTATGGATTGTGTCTGTGCATGTGTATGGATTGTGTCTTGTATGTGTAAGGATTGTGTCTGTGTATGTGTATGGATTATGTCTGTGGTGATGGATGAATTGTGATGAGTATGGATTTGTCGTGTTGAACAGATTGTCTATGATGTATGGATTGAGTCAGCTGATGTGTATGATTTGATCAATGTGAGTAGTGAAAGAGTAGTCTATGTGTATGAGATTGTGTCTGGTATGTGTGGAATTGTCAGCTGTGACGAGTACTGACTTGTCATGTTATGGAAGTAAGTGCAAGAGAGAGAGATGGTATTGTGTCTGTGTATGTGTATGGATTGTGTCTGTGCATGTGTATGGATTGTGTCTTGTATGTGTAGGATTGTGTCTGTGTATGTGTATGGATTGTGTCTGTGTGTGTAGATTGTCTATGTGTATGGATTGTGTCTGTGTATGTGTATGGATTGTGTCTGTGTGTGTAAGATTGTGTATGTGTATGGATTGTGTCTGTGTATGTGTATGGATTATGTCTGTGGTGATGGGAGTGTAACGTCTGTGGGCGATGAACGTATGGATTATGTCCGTAGACATTGAACCATTGGGTCAATAGGCTGGGAGATGTCTCAACGGAATCAATAGGAAGTCAGCTGAGTTCGATGCATTATGCCAGCACAATGTCAGCAGAGTCCAGTGGACCCCAGCGTGGCGCAGAGGTAGAATTCTCATTGCCCATTCTGACAGCACAACAGTTTGACTCTGGGGGGGGGGGGGGGGGACATTGTCCAGCTGTGAACGAGTATCTGACCCCGTTCATGGTTATGGAAAGTAAAGTAGCAAGAGAGACGAGATGGGTATCATCTTCTTAATGCAGGCCCCTGGAAAAAGTGGGAGTTTCTACCATTTCACCCCCCCCCCCCCTTATGCTCTGACGACACAAGAAGATCATTCAAAGGAAGATTAGGAAAAGACAGGCAACATTTATAGGCCATCTCATGAGGAAAGGGGAATTGGAACACCTGGTCTGAACAGGAAAGCTGGAGGGAAAGAGAGCATCAGGTAGACCCAGGGAAAAATATTGGACGGACTTGCAGGGTGGCTGAAGACAGAGAGGGTGGAAGATGTGCTTGCGGCAACAAGGGACAGATGTGTATGAGGGCCATGATCGCCAACGCCTTGTGGCAGGGTACTTGATGATGATGATGATGATGACGCTCTTGACAGTTACGGGACAACCTTTCTCTTTCGGTGTTCGGTTGGAACTTTGTTGGTACAGTTAAACATGGCTATCAGTAAATCGTCAGTAGAGACTGATCTAGGTCTGTTATCCATACAAGGTGTACATATCTATCTATCTATCTATCTATCTATCTATCTATCTATCTATCTATCTATCTATCTATCTATCATATCTATCTATATATATATATATATGTATCTCTCTCTCTTTCTCTCTCTCTCTCTCTCTCTCTCTATATATATATATATATATATATATATATATATGTGTGTGTGTGTGTGTGTGTGTGTGTGTGTGTGTGTGTGTGTGTACGTACTAGAATTTCCCTCCTCCTCCAGTCCTTGAGTTGTGGTCTGGGTGCTAGTCTTTCGTTTGAAAGGCTACTGAGATCCCGAGTGCACCATGCTCTCAGCTCTTGTTAGTGTAAACACAGAGATTATCTCTGACAGAATGTTGTTAAAATCATGTTATTAGGTTAACCCTTTGACTCCCGCACCCTGGCCACCAGCACCCGGCATTGTCAACCGTGTTAACAAAGCAAAAACTTAACCCTTTGACTCCCGCACCCTATCCACCTCCTGCAGGAAGCTGGTGGATAGGGTGAGGGAGTCAGAGGGTTACTTTTTTGCTGGTGGTGGATAGGGTACACGAGTCAAAGGATTAACTGAAATACACGCACAGAGAGAGAGAGAGAGAGAGAGAGAGAGAGAGAGAGAGAGAGAGAGAGAGAGAGACAGACAGACAGACAGACAGACAGAGAGACAGAGAGAGAGAAGAGAGAGGAGGCAGTGGTGGCGCTGCTTTGTGGCAACGCGGTCTCCTATATGAGAGCAATCCGAGCGTCACGTGTTAAATTTGTTGTAACAAAAACGAATTGCAGTTATACATATACACAATGACTATAGCACCGGTAAAGTCCAGTCATATAACATGGCGTATCACTTTGATGTGAGTCCACACTTAATGCCCTTCTTTCTCAGAGTCTTTGTTCCCACCAATACAGCTAATTCCCATCCTTGACAAAGTCTTTGTTCTGGGCACGCGCTTTTCATCACGTCTGTCCCGATAAGAAAAGTCTCCAGTCTCCTAAGTCAGCCCTCTTCCCTTCCCTCCAGTCTACACTCCACCTCCCCCCCCCCTCTTCCTCTTTACTACTGTCGCGTTCTAGAGCTCCCTAGGAATTACTACGCCTCCAGGTGAACCGTCTCACAGACACAGATAAAATAGTCCACTAGTCTTCTTCTCTTGACCCTGTCACTACTTCACCCTCTCCATCAGCTTCCTGCTGGCATGAGTTGCTTGGAGTTTTTCAAGAGGGATTCATCGCACTCGGACAATCCCATTATGCTCCACCTCAATCTGCCAACGATCGTCTTGGACACTTGTCTGATCCTGCACAAAACCATATGCCCTGGCAAAGTCGTAAAATATGGAAAAAGGGATGGGGGCAGGGGGGGGGGGGGGGGGGAGAGAGTCCTGTGAAACACTAACCAGAAAAAATCACGAAAAAAAGAATAAAAACGCGTATTTAATACACAAGACAAGACAGGCGCAAATTTTGACCAACTGGCGTAAGATCACAACAAACACCAAATACAAACATTAAGAGAAAAAGACTGAAACTTCCCTGCTGCTCTGTCCAGTGTGAGAACAGCAGATACCACTAGAATGATGGAAACAGTAAATGGGCAGCGAGCAGGCCAGTTTTTAATGTTGCAGGCTGCGATTGGACTGAAAAAAAAACCCAGAATAGATCTTCAGTCCACGGGTTTATCAAAAGAACCAAACAACCGGCATTGGTCGTTAAGTTGTGACTGTTGCTGATTGTTCCTTGCTTAGTTGTAATGGTATGGATTCATGCTCCGTGGGACATGACAGGTATTCAAGTGCTAGATACCATTGTATTGTTTGGGGAACACGACCATGATGGCCAAGACAGAAGAGATTTAATCCACTACTGATTACTAGCCTGTGGTCCTTAAAGCATAATGTCCTCTTTACTACCGTCACGTTCTGGAGCTCCCTAGGAATTACTACGCCTCGACGTGAACTGTCTCACAGACACAGAGAAAAAAGGAGAAGAGTGGCAGAATGGTTCAGACGTTCGCCTGCCAATAACTAAACTCGAAGTTCCAGGGTTCGCTCCCCGTAGAGGCCTCGACTGTTCTCCTCACTTTGACCGGAAAATCGAACTGAAAGTCTAGTCCTTCGGAATGGACGAAAAACGAGTCTGGCTGCGCACGATAAAGATCCAGGCAGTTGAAAATCGTAAAGAGCAGGACATTGCCCGGCTGCGTTTATAAAACATTGGAGAGATAGGTTGATTTCCTAGGTTCCATCCCTTGAAGACCAATTAGTCTTCTTGCCTTTCTGAAGGTTTGGTTTAAAAAAAAAAAAAGAGAGAGAATACGAATATGAATTTGAAGTGAGGGAGATGGGATGGGTGCCGCCCTCGTGGTGCTGGCCTCGGGAAAAATTGAGATCTCTGCTTCCTCACTTCCCTGTGACCACAGGATTATGGAACTATCTAGGTAGAACCTCAGGACTCTGTCCAGCTCATGGGTTTGTGTGCAGGCTTAAGGTTTGTGCCATGATCATTCTGGATTTTCTCCATCACATGGCACCTGTGACGTTAGTGCATATGGAATTCATTCTGAGCGCGGAGACGTCATCTTGAGAAATTGAAACTGAAAACTACCGTCTGTGATGCACAAATAAATGTCCAGGGATTGATAAAGTGATATTCATTTGAGTTGAACTAAATGAGCTTTCAGTGATATGAGTGTTTCCAGTGTAATGATCTTGAAAGTTGTTGATTTCCGCAACTAGTGGAAACTGCCTAATACGGTATAGGCATGTTTCTTAGCTAACCGCTACATCGTTAAGAGTGTGAAAGTTAAGGAACCTGGTGGAAGGTGAGGGTGTTAAAGTTTTTTTTTTAAATACTCGTATGTATTTAGGATCACTGCGGTCAGGGAGATGTCCTTTGTGCTTTATTTTTTTAATCCTATTTTCTACGCCACATCAATGGCCACATAATCTGGTACAGTTTTTACAATGCGACGATGATGATGACGATGAGGATGATAATCATAATGCTGTGGAGGTCCATCTTGGATTGTGACTGCGTGACAGGGCCCTATTGTACGATTACTATCATAATGTATCCTAGCATCAACCAGGCCCGAGAAATACAGACACTTGCAGTGTAGGTACACATAGTTACACACACAGTTACACACACACACAAACGCTCACTCACAAACACAATTTTCTTTTTCTTTCTGTCTCTGTCTCTGTCTCTCTCTATTTCTCATACACCCACCACACACACACACACACACACACACACACACACACACACACACACACACACACACACACACACACACACACACACACACACACACACACATTCTCTCTCTCTCACACACACACACACACACACATGCTCTCTCTCTCTCCTCACACACACACACACATTCTCTCTCTCTCTGTCTCACACACACTCACACACACATTCTCTCTCTCTCTCTCTCTCACACACACACACACACACACACACAAACACAGACACACACACACACACACACACAAACACATAAACACAGACACACACACAGACACACACACACATTCTCTCTCTCTCTCACACGCCAGCACACACACAACACACACACACACACACACACACACACACACACACACACACACACACACACACACACCAACTCCACATTTTCAGCAGTCAATCCCAGAAGGCAGTAATGAGCTAAAGGGAAGTAACTAATGATGTGTTTTGTCCTGTTACAGACGGGACAGGAACCGGAAAGCCGATGACGATGCTCAGCAACGTCTGACGGGTAAGTCGTGATTAACTTTTTTGTCCCTACATGTGTATATGTAGACATAACATCATAGACATAAACACAGACATCATGGAGAGAGACATAGACATACATATTATAGACATAGACATACATATTATAGACATAGACTAAATAGACATACATCAATCATAAAGACATAGACATACATATTATAGACATAGACATACATATTATAGACATAGACATACATATTATAGACATAGACATAACATTATAGACATAGACATACATATTATGGACATAGACATACATATCATAGACATAAACACGGACATCATGGAGAGAGACATAGACATACACATTACAGACATAAGACATAAACATTACAGACATAGACATACACATTACAGACATAGACTAACATTACACAATAGACATACACATTATAGACATACACATTATAGACATACACATTATAGACTAAATAGAATACACATTATAGACTCATTACATACATTAAATTACAGACATAGACATACCATTATAGACATACACATTATAGACATACCATTATAGACATACATATAAACGTTAAGACATAGACAACATTATAGACATACACATTATAGACATACACATTATAGACATACACATATAACTTACAAATAGACATACCATTATAGACATACACATTATAGACATACACATTAAATTAATGACATACACATTATAGACTAGATACACATTATAGACATACACATTATAGACATACACATTATAGACATAACATTATAGACATAACATTATAGACATACACATTATAGACATACAAACTAGTAGACATACACATTATAGACATAACATATATGATACACATTATAGACATACACATTATAGACATACACATTATAGACATACACATTATAGACTACACATATAGAATAACTTAGACATACACATTATAGACATACACATTATAGACATACACATTATAGACATACACATTATAGACATACACATTATAGACATACACATTATAGACATACACATATAGACATAACATTATAGACATACACATTATAGACATACACATTATAGACATACACATTATAGACATACACATTATAGACATACACATTATAGACATACACATTATAGACATACACATTATAGACATACACATTATAGACATACACATCATAGACATACATATAAACGTTACAGACATAGACATACACATTATGGATCTAGACATAAACGTTACAGACATAGAGATACACGTTATGGACCTAGACAAATATAGACATAAACATTATGGATCTAAATGTACGTGGACAGATACATTATAGACAGAGATACAAACATTAAAGACCTACACAACTGTAGACATACACATTAGAGACATATACATACGCATGATAGGCATACATATTAACATTATAGGCATAGATATAAACATTATAGACACAGACATAAGCATAGACGTAGACATGAATATTGTAGACCAACACATATAGACAAAAACATTGTAGACATACACATATATAGACATGAACGCTATAGACCTACACATACGTAGAGATAAACTTAAAGGCCTACATATGAATATAGACGTAAACGTTATGGACCTACATATATGTAGACACAAACATAAGCATTATAGACATAAACATTATAGACCTACACACGTCTAGACATAATCATTATGGACCCACATATACATACACATAAACATAGACCTACACGTATGGACACATAAACATCATGATATAGAAATGATACACGTCTATATTACAAATAAGAATGATGATGATGTTGATGATTGTGACTGTGATGATGATGATGATACTAATGATGATGATGATAATTTGTAATGATAATGATAATAATAATTCCCATTTGTATAACACAAATATACATGTCAGAGGATGTTCCTTACACTTTTCAAACAGCATAACCATTCCGATGTTAACACAGTAATGCAATACAAACAATGAGATACAAACAAACGTTACAGACCTACACCTGTGCAGACATACATCTATGTATGTCCAAGACACAGTTTTGTTATTCCTGTGCTTGTAAGCCAGCACCTTCCAGCCACAGACTTAACGTATGAGCTGTCTGTGCTTCATTCTCAACTTGACTGATTTTTTTTTCTTTCAAACTTTTCTCAAGCCATTTGACAGGAGGGTTCATAAAGCCCATATCAGTTCTTGTTGCCCTCTGCTTTTCAGTAAGTTCGAGTCGCAGGTTTTAAATGGTCTTCTCATATTGTAGAGAGTGGTCATATATTACAGTTTCAGTCATATTTTATTCTGTATTCTGTGTGCGTGAGTGGACGTCAGTGCGCCATTGTGTTTAAGTTTGTTATGGTTACCAGGAAAAAACACGAAAGAAGAATACGAACGCGTATTTAATACAACAAGACAAGACTGGGGCAAATTTTCGGCCAACTGGCCTTTGTCAAGCGTAAGATTACAAACAAACGAACACCATATACACATTTTTTGTGTGCTTACATTGGACACAGCAGCAGGG
>JAPXFY010000016.1:4299085-4301585 GCA_030674185.1 Monoplex corrugatus
GAGACCAGGAGTAATACCAAAAATCAGATTGACTACATCCTGATCAACAAAAGATTTAGAAATTCTTTACTGTCAGCAAACACACTACCAGGCGCAGACTGCAACAGTGACCACAATCCTGTAGTGGGAAGATTTAGATGAAATTAAGGAAAAAAAACCAGACCAAAAGCAACATCAAATTAATTCTTGGACTCCTAAAGACAGATGAAGTGATACGTAAAAAAAATTAACGTACAAGTTCAAAACAAATTCAGCGCTGTGGAAGACGTTGGTGACAGTGAGGAACAATGGACAAAGTGGAGAAATTCAATAAATGAAGCTTGTGAAGAAATCCCTGAAGTAGATAGAAAAGCAAAAAGAACTGGATGACAAAAGAAATTTCAGGCTTGATGGAGGAACGGAGGAAGGCAAAGAGAAACGAGGAGATATACAGAAAGGCAAACAAAGAAATCAGGAATATGTGCAATGAAGTTAAGGAAGCTTGGCTGAAAACAAAATGTGAAGAAATAGAAAACCGATACAAAACGGATCCTCGGGTATGTACAGACAAATTGAAGAAATTGTCCACAGGAAAAAAGACATGTACATCAACTGGTTGCTTAAAATCGAAAGATGGCACGCTTATCATGGAAAAAGACAAAATATTAGACAGATGGGGATAGTACATTAAAGACCTTTTTGAAGATGACACAAACGAAGAACACATTACAAGAAAGATCGTTGAAGGACCACCATAATGAAAGATGAAGTTACAGCAGCACTGAAAAAGATGAAACCAGGAAAAGCCCCAGAACCAGACAACATTACTACAGAGATGATTGAAGCCCTGGAGGAATTTGGCATAGAAAAAATAACAGTCCTTCTAAATGAAATTTACGACACTGGAAAAATCCCCAAAGATATGTCAAAATCAATTTTCATTGCACTTCCAAAGAAGACAGGGGCTATAGAATGCGAACTCTATCGCACCATCAGTTAGATGAGTCATGTAACAAAAATCCTATTAAGAATAATCATGATGAGGACAAGGAATAGAATCAAAAGAGAAATAGCTGAAGAACAGTGTGGATTTGTGGAAGGGAAAGGAACTATTAAAGCCATATACATCCTAAGAACTATCATAGAGAGGTCAATCGAGATGAATAAGGATTTATATTTATGCATTGTTGATTATACCACCAAGGCTTTCGATCGGGGAAGACATGAAGAATTAATCAACCAATTAGACATACTCAGTATTGATGGAAAAGATCTACGAATAATCAGAAATATATATTGGGAACAAACAGCTGCAATGAGATTAGAAAACGATATAAGCTCTTTCCAAAACATCAGAAAAGGAGCCAGACAAGGTTGTGTTTTGTCACCAGATCTGTTTTCACTTTACAGCGAAAACATCATGAGAAATCTGGGGGAGACCCTGGATTAAAGTTTGGAGGGAAAATGATAAACAACATTCGGTATGCAGATGACACCGTGCTAATTGCAGAAAATGAAAGGGACCTACAAAACCTTGTGAATATACTAGAAATAGAAAACAAAGGTAAGGGGTTGGAACTAAACAGCAGGAAGACTGAAGTCATGGTGATCAGTAAAAAACATGAAATCCTCTCATGCAAAACAATAGCAAATGGCACAACCTTGACACAGGTTGATAAGTTTGAATACCTGGGAACGATCATTTCACCAGACGGCAGATGCACATCAGAAATAGCCAGCAGAATCGGCCAAGCCAGAACAGCATTCAAGAAGATGAAAAACATTCTCATCAACAAATGCCTATCAGTTAACATCAGGAAGAGAGTTCTTGAATGTTATATAGAACCAATACTGTTATACGGCTGTGAGGTGTGGACAGTCAACAAACAAAGCCAGAACAAGATTGAGGCAGCCGAGATGTGGTTTCTAAGAAGGATGTTGAGAGTTCCATGGACAGCTAAGAAAACAAACGAGACAGTCTTGATGGAGGCAGACACAAGTAGATCACTCATAAGGAAGATTAGGAAAAGACAGGTAACATTTATTGGCCATTTTATGAGGAAAGGGGATCGGAGCACCTGGTTACAACGAGAAGGGAGAAGGTATTGGACGGACTTGCAGAGTAGCTGAAGACAAAAATGTGGAAGAGGTGCTTGAGGCAACAAGAGATAGAAACAGATGGAAGGCCATGATGATGATGATGATGATGATGATGATGATGTGTGCATATGTATATTTGCATGTATTTTTGTATGTATATATGTATTTGTTTGTTTGTATGTTTATTATTCATTTGTTTATTGTTTATCATTAAAATTTTGTCTGTTTATATATTCATTGCAAACCGAACGACTGTCGTTTACACTTGTGAAAGAGAGTGTAGTTGCGAAATATTTCAAGCACAAACATACAAACATACTCGCACACACAGGCAAACAGACAGACACACCACGCCAGCACCACTACCACTCCACACACACACCACATACACACACGTAGACACACGACAGCACACCACATA
>JAPXFY010000016.1:4304085-4324085 GCA_030674185.1 Monoplex corrugatus
GGCCTGTTAGCTGACCGTCTTAATGATTCCATCATTCTGGTGGTGTCAGTAGCCCTGATATGGCTCCAGTAGTCGGCTGGGCTATAAGCAATATGAACTTGAACTTAGTGGTGTCACTATAGTGTTTCCTAAGGTTCCCTTCCCCCCTCCATCCCTATTTCAAGACCTTGCCAGCTCATAGGGTTTTGCGCAGGCTCGGGGAATCTTTCAGGAAGTTGCTGGCAGGGTTGGGTGGAGCACATGTGGGATTGTCCAAGTGCATGAATCTTTAACAAACTCCCAAATCCCGTAATCTGTCCGACATGGGCACGTTGAACACAATTGTCGTCTGCCAGTGGGATCCTAAGTGGACACCGGATGGACTGTTGAAAGGGACGTGGACTATGTTGTCTCGACTCCCCCCGTGGGGATGCCCGGGGCATCTTTCAGTGTAAACAGTATCCCCACCCTCTGGAAATTCTGTGCTAGAAATTTCCTGTTTTCTGTCACTTTTTTGTTTCTTCCTTGTTCCTTTGCTTTCTGTCATCTTTTCCTGAAATTTTGTGCCTTGCTGGTACATTGATTGATTGATTTGGTTCAGTTTTAACGTCGACACCCACGTCATGTGATATGGCCGACGGGGATGACCATCCTAGGGAAGTTGGGGAAGTGGGACTTATCTAATCCTATACTGACACTACCAGAACAACAATGATGTTAAGATGGGACAGTGATAAGGCCAGTTTTGATGTAGCGCACCGCCGGGATTCGAACCCACAACCATTAACATGTTCATTCACCTGTATGTGTTAGACAAGGTAATTATTTTACTTTTTCTTAGGATTGACGATTAGGTCCATGTACTGATTGTATGTTTGACTTTAAGGAAATGTGCTGTAATTTATACAGTTTTAAGTATGCTTTAGTATCCTTAGTTATGTTCACATTTGTATTCAGGTTTTTTTTAACCCTCTGGTGATAAAGTGGACATGGTCCACGCCAGGGGCATATCCTCTGATTACGTGCGCGCATGCATTGATAGGTGTACTTATATGTCTTTTCCAGCTTTTTTTTTTTCAAGCAGATATTGTGTACGTTTTGAAATAGTTATATCCTGATATGGCTTTGTGCAGTCGGCTGGGCTCCAAACCATATGAATAAGAATAATGTTGTATCGAGGTCAGTCCCAATCTGTAGCCTGTTTGTGTTCCAGTCTGTGTATCCATGACTCTGGTGCTGTCAGTCTCCTGTTTCATTGGTCCCAGGACTCCCCTCCCACTTCACCTTCACCTTCCCACCTTCCCCCCCCCTCCTCCCGATTTCAGCAGCAGCTTGGCTGCGCAAACGGCTTTGCGAAGGATTAAGGACTGTGTGAGATTGCTGGCAGATTGGCTTGCAGCATATATAGAACTGTCAGAGTATCATGAACTTGTCTTGAGCCAATTTCCGTCCTAATTCCAGAGCCACCGTTTTTGTCTAGCCATCCCCACCTCCACCTTACATCCCCACCCCCACTCCTCTCGCCCGCACTTCCGCTGACACTTCCCTCCCCTTTCACCCTTCGTCCGTATGTTGGGGTTTTCTCCACTTAACCACATGATCCGTTTGTTTTGTGTACTCCGACAGATCCAGCGAAGAGCGTCGGCCCGAGTGGTTACTGGTGTGCGCGAAAGCTGTATATGTCAAAATCAAATTTCATTGCACTTCCAAAGAAGACAGGGGCTACAGAATGTGAACTCCATCGCACAATCAGTTTGATGAGTCAAGTAACCAAGATCCTATTGAGAATAATCATGATGAGGACAAGGAATATATAGAATCAAAAGAGAAATAGTAGAAGAACAGTGTGGATTTGTGGAAGGGAAAAGAACTATTAATGCCATATATATCGTTAAAACTATCATAGAGAGGTCAGTCGAGGTGAACAAGGATTTATATTTATGCTTTGTTGACTATACCAAGGTTTTTGATCGGGTAAGACATGAAGAATTGATCAACCATCTGGAGAGACTCTATGTTGATGGAAATGATCTACGAATAATCAGAAATATGTATGGGGAACAAACAGCTGCAATGAGAATAGAAAACAATATAAGCTCTTTCCAAAACATCAAAAGAGGAGTCAGACAAGGTTGTGTTTTGTCACTAGATCTGTTTTCACTTGACAGCGAAAACATCATGAGAAACCTAGACGAAGACCCTGGATTAAAGGTCGGAGGAAAAATGATAAACAACATTCGTTACGCAGATGACACCGTGCTAATTGCAGAAAGTGAAAGGTACCTACAAAACCTTGTGAATATACTTGAAATAGAAAGCAAAGATAAGGAGTTGGAACTAAACAGCAGAAAGACTGAAGTCATGGTGATCAGTAAAAAACATGAATGAAATCCCCTCATGGAAAATAACAGCAAACGGCACAACCTTGAGACAGGTTGATAAATTTGAATACCTGGGAACGATCATTTCACCAGACGGCAGATGCACATCAGAAATAGCCAGCAGAATCGGCCAAGCCAAAACAATATTCAAGAAGATGGAAAGCATTCTTACCAACAAATGCCTTTCAGTTAACATCAGGAAGAGACTTCTTGAATGTCGTATAGAACCAATACTGTTGTACGGTTGCGAGGCGTGGACAGTCAACAAGCAAAGCCAGAACAAGATTGAGGCAGCCGAGATGTGGTTTCTAAGAAGGATGTTGAGAGTTCCATGGACAGCTAAGAAAACAAACGAGACAGTCTTGATGGAGGCAGACACAAGTAGATCATTGATAAGGAAGATTAGGAAAAGGCAGGCAACATTCATAGGCCATTTTATGAGGAAAGGGGAATTGGAACACCTGGTCACAACGGGAAAGCTGGAGGGAAAGAGAGCACCGGATAGACCCAGGGAAAAGATGCTAGACGGACTTGCAGAGTGGCTGAAGACGGAGGGTGGAAGAGATGCTTGAGGCAACAAGTGATAGAGACAGATGGAAGTCCATAATCGCCAACGCCATGCGGCAAGGCACCTAATGATGATGATGATGCAAAAGCTGTGTGGTTATTTGTGTAGACGACAGATGTGGGGTTAATGTTGTAGACGATAACTGTGTGGTTAACGTATAGCCGACAGCTATGTGGTTAGTAGTGTAGATAACAGCTATATGATTAATGGTGTAGACGACGGTTATGGGGTTAGTAGTGTAGATAACAACTATATGATTAATGGTGTAGACGACGGTTACGTGGATAATGGTGTAGACCACAGTTGTGGGGCTAATTGTATAGACGACAGCTATGGGGTTAAAATAGTATAGATGACAGCTATATGTTTAATGGTGTTGACGACAGATATGGGGTTAAAATATAGATGACGGCTAAATGATTAATGGTGTAGACGACAGTTACAGGGTTAACAGTGTAGACGACAATTATGGGGTTAGTAGTGTAGATGACGGCTATATGATTAATGGTATAGACGACAGTTATTGATATAACAATGTAGACGACAGTTATGGGGTTAATAGTGTGGATGACGGCTATATGATTAATAGTATAGACGATAGTTACAGAGTTAACAATGTAGACGACAGTTATCTACAGGGTTAACAATGTAGACGACAGTTGTGGGATTAATAGTGTAGATGACGCTATATGATTAATAGTGTAGACGATAGTTACAGGGTTAACAATGTAGACGACAGTTATGGGGTTAATAGTATAGATGACGCTATATGATTTAACAGTGTAGACGATAGTTACAGGGTTAACAATGTAGATGACAGTTATGGGGTTGATATTGTGGATGAGACAGTGACGCAGGCTTACGAACAAATGGATGAAGGACACACAAACAGCTTTATGTCACATCACCAATCATAAGAGTACAGTGCAGACAGTAGGACTAACACTAGTAATATTTTGTGTTTGAACAGACAAGTTTGTAGACCTCTTTTAAAAGAAGACGAAGACTACAAGTGAGCTGGAAACCGTGGCTCAGTTCAAATATCTCGGAGCCATTATCATTGAACAGGGATCGAAAACCGAAGTTCTTGCAAGAGCAGCACAGACAACAGTAGCACTAGCCAAGCTGAAGCCCATCTGGAGGGACAAAAACATCGCCCTCACTTCCAAACTGAAGCTAATGCACGCATTGGTCCTGTCAATCTTTCTCTACGCGTGCGAGTCATGGACACTAACAGCAGAACTGCAAAAGAAGATCCTGGCAGTAGAAATGAGATGCTTTAGAAGAGTGCTTGGCATCTCATACAAAGACCACATTACCAATGAGGAAGTGCGAAGAACAATTTCACAGCATGTCAAAAACTATGAAAACCTTCTGACAACAGTAAGAAAAAGGAAACTTCGGTGGTATGGTCACGTGACAAGAACTAACGGACTATCAAAAACAATACTCCAAGGAACAGTTCAGGGAGGAAGAAAAAGAGGCAGACAGAGAAAAAGGTGGATGGACAATATTGACGAATGGACAGGAAAAAGCTTTGCCACGACCCAGACCCTTGCTCATGACAGACAGAGGTGGAGACAGACGGTGCGACGTTCATCCATGTGGAGCCCCCCACGACCCTGGATAGGGTTAAGGGACAGGAAGAAGGAAGGAAGAAGAAGACTACAAATGACGAATTACTGAAGGAAACGCATTCCTTCGTAGTGATGCAAGAGAGAGAATGAACGTTGACTGAAAGCCAAAACAAGTGTGACTGCCTGTGTTCAAGCTAACAGGGGGAAAAAAAACATGCAAAAAGAATCAGAACGCGTATTTAATACAACCAGACAAGACAGGCGCAAATTTTCGGCCAACTGGCTTTTGTCAAGCGTAAGATCATATACAAACAAACAAACAAACACCAAATACAAAAATTAGGAGAAAAAACTGAAACTTCCCTGCTGCTTCGTCCAGTGTGAGAAAAGGAATAAACTGACTGAAATGATATCATAGTGTGTTTGTGAGTAAATATAATGTCACAGCGGAAGTGAGATTTATTCTGCAATTTAGAAAGCGAATATGCCATATTAATAGTATTATCCTGAAGAGGGTCCAAGGCTAAGATTAAAACTATGATGCACTAGCTAATAGTAGTTTTTGGAATGTAAACTATCCTACTATTAAATAATGCATTTGGTGTTTGTTTGTTTGTTTGATTTTTGTTTGTTGTTTTTTGTTGTTGACAAAGGCCAGTTTGCCGAAAATGTGCGCCTGTCTTGTCAGGTTGTTTTGAAATACTCGTTCTGATTCTTTTTCGTGTTGTTGTTTTTGTTCTTTTCTTTTCTTTTTTCTTGTTCCTGTTGACAGAAAGGCTCAGTCTTTACACGAGGAACGTAGATAATGCTTTATGTGATGATAACCGATTTATCTGATGATAAATGGAGCTGTCTAGAAAGCATAAACGGTGACAAGATCAGAAATAAAGGTAGAGGTCTGAATCAAAGTGATTGCAGGAAGCTGGTGGATAGGGTAAGGCAGTCAAAGGGTTAACGTTTTTGTAGCTGGTGGATAAGGTGCGGGAGTCAAAGGGTTAAAAGAGGGGAACATTTGCGATTGACGACTGTCTGAAGGAAGCACGTTCCTCTGTTGTGGTGCACTGAGAGAATGAACGTTGGTCATATGGCTTTGTCTTTACATGAGGAACGTAGAGAATACCTTTATGTGATGATAACCGTTTATGTGATGATAACCGGTTTATTGATAACTGGTTTATCTGATGATAACCTGTGTATCTGATGATAACCGGTTTATGTGAGATAACTGGTTTATCTGATGATAACCTGTGTATCTGATGATAACCGGTTTATGTTGATAACCGGTTTATGGATGATAACTGGTTTATTGATGATAACCAGTTATTGATGATAACGGTTTATGTGATGATAACCAGGTTTATGTGATGATAACCAGTTTATGTGATGATAACGGTTTATGTTGATTACTGGTTTATGTGATGATAACCAGTTTATGTGATGATAACCGGTTTATGTGATGATAACAGGTTTATGTGATTACTGGTTTATGTGATCATAACCAGTTTATGTGATGATAACCGGTCTATTATGAAGGTTATGATAACGGTTTATGTGGATCATAACAGTAGATGGTATGGATAAAGGGCTGATCCCAAGGCATAAAGTCGAATCCAAAAAACAAGGTTACAAAGTAGCTGACAGCGTATTAATATCAACAAAACAAACAGATGAACGCGTAAAATTACCAAGCGCATTTATTTCTCCTGCCAGGAAGCTGCCTACTCTGGTTTTGGTTGTTGTCATTGTTGCTGTTTGTTGTTGTTGGTAGTGGTGGTGTTGTTGTTTTTCGTGCCAAGTGTTTGCAGTTATTCTTTTTTGCCTTTTGTATAGGCTTGACAAATGCCAGATGGCCGAAAATTTGCGCCTGTCTTGTTTTATTATGTTAAATACGCGTTCTGCTTCTATGATTGTGTTTTTTTTCTGGTTCGTAAAGGCAGAGGTGGTTTGGGAGAAACTTTTCTATAGCGAGTTGAGAGCTTGTAGTCTGTCTGAGTTTGGACTGGGAACCAGTGAAGTTTATAAGGAAGGGGCTGAACTTTATCATATCTGCAAGCCTTCAACACTTGTTTTGCAGCAAACGTTTGAATCATTTGTCTTGTGGGAGAGTGTAACGTGGACAGCCAGATAGGAAAGAATTGCAGTTGTCTGATTGGGAGAGGTCAATGATTGGGAGAGGTCAATGATTTGGAGAGGTCAATGATTTGGTGAGGTCAATGATTGGGAGAGGTCAGTGATTTGGAGAGGTCAATGATTGGGAGAGGTCAGTGATTTGGAGAGGTCAATGATTGGGAGAGGTCAGTGATTTGGAGAGGTCATGACTTGGAGAGGTCAAAAGCACAGATCATGTTTTTGCTACGTGAGTGATCAGGTATGGGCTGATAATACGAATGCGGCGAATGTCTAGATTGGCCGAGGGACAAATGTTGGATACTTGAGAGTCTCACGAGGCTGAAGCGACGTCTCATCACAAATGGTAAGACGTACGTCTGTTGCCAAAGGTGTGAATACAGAGTTCTTACTGCCAACAGCGTGAAGCTTGTCTCTGCCAATACAGAAGATGATGTTCCTTTTGACTTGAAGAGGAAAGCTTCGGTTTTGTCATTACTCAGTATGTTCACTGTTCATATCTGATACACAGTTCTCAGTAATTTGGATGGTAGAATAAATATTGTGTGAAAGACGATAATCGAACAGTTGTGTATCATCAGCAAATGACTTAAGTGGAGATGGAATGTCGTTGGATTAACAAAGAAAGCGTATTTTTGTCATCTGAACAGAACTGGCCAAGGACTGAGCCTTGTGGAAAACCCGTTTGTCAGTACACACTTTGATTAGTTTGAAGTATGGTCATTGACGAAACCAAGGATGATAGTGTTAACTGAGCTGTTTAAGACTTGTGTTTTTTTCCCCTAGTCTCTGCCTGTCTCTCTTTCTGCCGGCCTTGTCCCTTTTCTTCCTGTATGTGTGAACAGTGATGGTATGGCTTGGGCTGTTTGGTACTTTGTGTTGTCTGTCTGTCTGTCTATGTCTGTCTCTGTCTGTCTTTGTCTGTCTCTGTCTGTCTATGTCTGTCTTTGTCTCCTTTTCCTTCCTGCCTTGTCCTTTTTTTTTCCCTCTATGTGTAAAGGATGATGGTTTCGTGTGGATTATGGCTGTTTGTGCCATGTGTCTGTCTCTCTGTCTGTCTGTCTGTCTCTGTCTCTCTGTCTCTGTCTTTGTCTGTCTGTCTCTCTCTGTCTCTCTCTCTCTGTCTCTCTCTCAGTTTGTCTCTCTCTCTCTGTGCCAGTCTTTTCCCGTCTCTCTATGTGTAGGATAACGGTATTGCTTGGGGTTACTTGGCACTTTGTGCTGTCTGTCTGTCTGTCTGTCTTTCCGCCAGTCTTGTCTCGTCTCCCTGTGTGTGTGTGTATAATGGCGGTACTGCCTGGGGTTATGTGGCCCTTCTGTGGTATTTGTCTCTCCTCCATAGGCTGGGGTTGGGTATAAAAAGGTTTTATAGTGCTTATGCTACTGCCCTCCAAAATGATAATGTCTTCCTGTTCTCTCTGTCTGTGTCTGTCTGTCTGTCTCTCTCTCTCCCTCCCTCCCTCCCTCCCCGTCTCTTTCTCTGTCTGTCTCTCTCTGTCTCTCTCATCTCTCTCCCCCCTCTCTCTCTGTCTGTCTGTCTCTCCCCGTCTCTCTCTCTCTGTCTCTCTCTCTCTGTGTCTCTGTCTCTCTCTCTCTGTCTCTCACTCTCTCCGTCTCTCTCTGTCTCTGTCTGTCTCTATCTTTCCGTTTCTCTCTCTCTCTACCTGTCTCTCACTCTCTCCGTCTCTCTGTCTCTCTCTTTCCGGTTCTCTCTCTCCGTCTCTCTGTCTCTTTCTCTGTCTGTCTATCTCTCCGTCTGTCTGTCTCTCCATCTGTCTGTCTTTCTATTACTCACTCCACCCCACCCCCCCACCCCTTTTCTCGCCCACTGCCTTGTCCCTTCTCGTTGTTTGTGCGAGGGTTGACGATGTTCCCTGGGGGTATTCTTGTACTTTGTGGTCTGTGTCTTTCTCTGTCTTCTGCCTGCAGTCATTCCCCTCCCTCACCACCACCACCACCACCACCACCACCACCACCACCACCACCATCACCATCATCATCATCATCACGACCACCACGATCACCATCACGATCACCCTCCCCCTCCCCACAGTGTCCTGTAGACATTGACCCTATAACAATGGTTCAGACAGTTAACCCTCCCTCTCCCCACAGTGTCCTGTAGACATTGACCCTATAACAATGGTTCAGACAGTTAACCCTCCCCCTCCCACAGTGTCCTGTAGACATTGACCCTATAACAATGGTACAGACAGTTAACCCCCCCCTCCCCACACTGTCCTGTAGACATTGACCCTATAACATTGGTACAGACAGTTAACCCTATCCCTCCCCACAATGTCCTGTAGACATTGACCCTATAACAATGGTTCAGACAGTTAACCCTCCCTCTCCCACAGTGTCCTGTAGACATTGACCCTATAACAATGGTTCAGACAGTTAACCCTCCCTCTCCCCACAATGTCCTGTAGACATTGACCCTATAACAATGGTACAGACAGTTAACCCTCCCTCTCTCCACAGTGTCCTGTAGACATTGACCCTATAACAATGGTACACACAGTTAACCCTCCCTCTCCCCACAGTGTCCTGTAGACATTGACCCTATAACAATGGTTCAGACAGTTAACCCTCCCTTTCCCCACAGTGTCCTGTAGACATTGACCCTATAACAATGGTACAGACAGTTAACCCTCCCTCTCCCCACAGTGTCCTGTAGACATTGACCCTATAACAATGGTACAAACAGTTAACCCTCCCTCTCCCCACAGAGTCCTGTAGACATTGACCCTATAACAATGGTTCAGACAGTTAACCCTCCCTCTCCCCATAATGTCCTGTAGACATTGACCCTATAACAATGGTACAGACAGTTAACCCTACCCCTCCCCACAGTGTCCTGTAGACAGTGACCCTATAACAATAGTACAGACAGTTAACCCTCTCCCTCCCCACAGTATCCTGTAGACATTGACCCTATAACAATGGTACAGACAGTTAACCCTACCCCTCCCCACATTGTCCTGTAGACATTGACCCTATAACAGTGATACAGACAGTTAACCCTCCCCCTCCCAACAGTATCCTGTAGACATTGACCCTATAACAATGGTACAGACAGTTAACCCTCCCTCTCCCCACAGTGTCCTGTAGACATTGACCCTATAACAATGGTACAGACAGTTAACCCTCACCCTCCCCACAGTGTCCTGTAGACATTGACCCTATAACAATGGTACAGACAGTTAACCCTCTCCCTCCCCACAATTTCCTGTAGACAGTGAGCCTATAACATTGGTTCAGACAGTTAACCCTCTCCCTCCCCGTAATGTCCTGTAGACATTGACCCTATAACATTGGTTCAGACAGTTAACCCTCTCCCTCCCCACAGTGTCCTGTAGACATTGACCCTATAACAATGGTACAGACAGTTAACCCTCTCCCTCCCCACAGTGTCCTGTAGACATTGACCCTGTAACACTGGTGCAGACAGTTAACTCTTTTGCTTCCCACAGTCTTCTCTTGACGCATGACAACCACTTTGTACTCAGCTGTTGGTCCCTGAGAGAGATTTATGCCGATTCCTTTTAGTCCTAAATAGTGTTGCCCCTCCCTCCCCCTTCCCTGTTTTTTCTCACGTTCATTTCGTCGTAGTCCCAGTGCCAGCAAGTACATAGTGTCTGTCTTGTGAATAGGGAGGGACGGGGAGTACAAGTATTGTATGAAAAGGGGATGATAATAATAATAATAATAATAATAATAATAATAACAATAATAATAACGACGATGATGATGATGATGTAATAAATTATTGACCATAATGATGATAATTAATACAAAATGATAATAATAACAGTAATAATAACGACTATGATGATAATGTAATAAATAAATGATAAAATTGATGATAATGGTGATGATGATGATGATGATGATGATTAATACAAAATGATAACAACAACAACAATGATGATGATGATGATTCTATGATGATGACGACGACGAGACGACGACAACAACAACAACAACAATAACAACAACTAATGATGATGATAATGATGATGATGATAATAATAACAATAGTGATAATAATATTAAAAATAATAATGATGATGATGATAATGATAATAATAATAATAATAATAAGAAGAAGAAGAAGAAGAAGAAAAAGAAGAAGAAGAAGAAGAAGAAGAAGAAGAAGAAGAAGAAGAAGAAGAAGAAAAAGAAGAAGAAGAATAATGATAACAATAATAATAAGAATAAGAATAAGAATAATAATTATTAACAACGATAACAATGACACTAATAGTAATAATAACACTAATGATGATAATAATAATGCGTCCAGTCTTGATTCAAGATGGTGGCATTCACCAAAGCAAGTCACCCATCAACGACCAAACCCTCAGGGCACCAAGCACACGTAAACCGGGAATGGGAAGACAGGAGGGGAGTTGGGCGTGTGACCCCTGACATTGTACTGCTGTTATAAAGGGGAGCATTATTACTGTATGAAAGGTGCTTGTTAGTTTTATTTGCAAGGGAGATTATTTATGAAAGGTGCTTGTTAGTTTTTATTTGCAAGGGAGATTATTTGACTCCCGCATCCAGTCCACCAGCATCCTTCATTGTCAACCATACTAGCAAAACAAAAACTTAACCTTTTTACTCCATCACCATATCCACTAGCTTCCTGCAGGAAGCTGGTGGACAGGATGAGGGAGTCAAAAGCTTAAGTTTTTGCAGTTGGTGGACAGGGTGTGGAGTCAAAAGGTTAAGTTTTTGCAGTTGGTGGACAGGATGAGGGAGTCAAAAGCTTAAGTTTTTTGCAGTTGGTGGACAGGGTGTGGGAGTCAAAAGGTTAAGTTTTTGCAGTTGGTGGACAGGATGAGGGAGTCAAAAGCTTAAGTTTTTGCAGTTGGTGGACAGGGTGTGGGAGTCAAAAGGTTAAGTTTTTGCAGTTGGTGGACAGGATGAGGGAGTCAAAAGGTTAAGTTTTTGCAGTTGGTGGACAGGATGAGGGAGTCAAAAATTTAAGTTTTTGCAGTTGGTGGACAGGGTGGGAGTCAAAAGGTTAAGTTTTTGCAGTTGGTGGACAGGGTGTGGGAGTCAAAAGGTTAAGTTTTTGCAGTTGGTGGACAGGGTGTGGGAGTCAAAAATTTAAGTTTTTGCAGTTGGTGGACAGGGTGTGGGAGTCAAAAGGTTAAGTTTTTGCAGTTGGTGGACAGGGTGTGGGAGTCAAAAGGTTAAGTTTTTGCAGTTGGTGGACAGGGTGTGGGAGTCAAAAGGTTAAGTTTTTGCAGTTGGTGGACAGGGTGTGGGAGTCAAAAGGTTAAGTTTTTGCAGTTGGTGGACAGGATGAGGGAGTCAAAAATTTAAGTTTTTGCAGTTGGTGGACAGGGTGTGGGAGTCAAAAGGTTAAGTTTTTGCAGTTGGTGGACAGGGTGTGGGAGTCAAAAGGTTAAGTTTTTGCAGTTGGTGGACAGGGTGTGGGAGTCAAAAGATTAAGTTTTTGCAGTTGGTGGACAGGGTGTGGGAGTCAAAAGGTTAAGTTTTTGCAGTTGGTGGACAGGGTGTGGGAGTCAAAAGGTTTAGTTTTTGCAGTTGGTGGATAGGATGCGGGAGTCAAAGGGTTAAACGGTGAACAGGCGTGATGGAAGATAACGTAAAACGTGCTAATGGTACGAAAGCCGGATGAAGCTAGTACATGTTTGTCTGGTGAACTTTTAGTCCTCCGGTCAGTGGCTTCTGTTATGAATGGGTGTGTTGTGAAGTTGGTGGCTAGACGGAGGTAGCCACGGGATTTCCTGCAGGAAGCTGGTGGATAGGGTGAGGGAGTCAAATGGTAGGGTGTGAGCAAAGGCCCATGGGGTGTGTGGGATCCTGAGTATGATTTTCCATTCAGCATACTGCCGTTGTTCCAGGGTGAAAAGTTTCCCACAATGTACACACTACACTACATTACACCACACTACACTACACTACACTACACTACACTACACTACACTACACTACACTACACTACACTACGCTACGCTACACTACCTACACTACACTACACCCCTACGCTACTACCTACACTACACTACACTACACTACACTACGCTACGCTACACTACACTACACTACATTACACTACACTACACTACATTACACTACACTACACTACATTACACTACACTACACTACGCTACGCTACACTACACTACACTACAGCGCTACGCTACAATAGACTACATTACACCACACCACACCACACCATCCACCCACACCACACTACACCACCACACATCCATACCACACTACACCACACCACATCCACTCACACAACCACACACACCACACCACCACACACACCACACCACACACCCCAACCCCCACACCACACCACACACACCACACCACACCACAATCCACACCCACCACACTACACCACACCACTCCACTCCAACCACACCACACACACCACACCCCACTCCACCATCACACACCATCACTATCCCACACACCACCCACACCACACTCCACTCCACCACACCACACCCACTCCACTCCATCCACACCCACCCACTCACACCCACCCACTCCACACTACACCACACCCACCCACCCACACCACCACACACTCCACTCCCCCACCCACACACCACACCACACCCACTCCACCACACTTCACACCCACATACACCCACTCCACTCCACCCACAACCACACCACACCTACACACACCACCCCCCTCCACCCACACCACACACCCACTCCACTCCATCCACCATCCACCCATCCACATCCACCACCCACCCACACACACCACACCACACTCCACACCACACCACACTCACCCACCACCCACACCACACACACCACACACCACTCCACTCCACTCCACTCCACTCCCACCACACCACACACACCGCACTCCACTCCACCCACCACACATCCACACCACACCACTCCACACACACTCCAACCGCACCCACCCACCCCACTCCACTCCACCCACCACTCCACACCCACCCACTCACACCACACACACCACACCCACTCCACTCCATCCACCCACACCACCCACCCACCACCCACACCACACACCAATCACACCACCACTCCACACCCACCACACCACACTTCACCCACTCCACCACACATTCCCACCCACTCCACATCACACTCCACCCACTCCACACCACACCACACCCACTCCACTCCACACCACACCACACCACACCACACCACTTACTCCACACCACACTACACCACACCGCACTCCACTCCATCCACTCCGCACCACCCACCACACCACTCCACTATATCCACGTCCCACACCACTCCACGCCACACCAACCACACCAACCACTCACACCACACTCCACGCCATCCACACGCACCCCCACACTATGCCCACACCACACCACACCACACACCACACCCACGCCACACCACCACACAACCGCACTCCACTCCATCATTCCACACGATCCCACACCACACCACTCCACACACACTCCAATCCCACCACACCACACCCACTCCACTCCACTCCACACTCCACACCCCACTCCACTCACACCCACACTACACCACACCGCACTCCACTCCACTCACACACCACACCACCCACACCAACAACACCACACCACACTACACCACATCACACTCCACTCCACACCACACCCATCCACACCACACTTCCACTCCACTCCACTCCACCATCCCACACACACCACATCACACTCCACCCACTCCACACCACACACACCACACTCCACTCCACACCACACCACACCACACACAACTCCACACCACTACCCACACCACACACAACCACACCCGCACACTCCACTCCACTCCACTCCCACCACACTACCACACCACACCCACTCCACTCACTCCACACACACACCACACCACCTACACACTCCACCCACTCCACACCACAACCACTCCACACACACTCCACACTCCACACCACCACTCCACTCCCACTCACCATTCCCCACACCGACTCACTCCAACACCACTCCCCACCGCCACACCAAACCACCACTCACACCACACCCCACACCCACACCATCACACATCCTCCACACCACACCCACACACCACTCCACCACACCACTCCCATCACACTCACCACCACACACCCCACACCCCCACTCACTCCACCACACTACACCACACGATCACCCCCTCCCCTGCCACCACCACACCCACACTCATTCACACGACCCACCATCACCACACACCATTCTACAACCTCCACACCACACCCCCCATCCACATTCCACTCTATGCAAACAACCACATCACACCACACTCCATTCACACACACACCACACCACACACCACACACACACCAACACCACACCACACACCACACCACACACAAACCATTCTACACTGTAGTACACCACAATAGTTCTTTATGAAGAAATTACTTTCTATTCAGGTAGCATTCCAGACACCATTAGTTCACTGTTAGAATACTCAGCAGTCATTTGATGTACTGTAGGGCGTCAAGGGGGAGGGGGGAAGTCTGGTGGGGGGTGGACATAGTTGATGTAAGTAACGAGAAACTCGGGGGGTGGAGGTGTGTGAGATGGAGGAATGGGGGAGGCCGAGATAAAGGTAATTTTATCCAGACGTTAATAAATTATACGTTTGTTATTGACCACGTGCCAGAAAAACCGAAATCTACAAATCCGAAACAAGTGCGACTGCCCATGTTCAAGCAAACAGGAACCAGAAAAACACGAAAATAGAATCAGAACGCGTATTTAATATGAAAGCTACGCAGTAAGTAGCTTTTTTTTTTTTTTTTTTTTTTTTTTACTGAGAGACAGGTTCAGCCAGGTAGCCATTACATATTTAATATAACCAGACAAGACAGGCGCAAAGTTTCGGCCAACTGGCCTTTGTCAAGCGTGAATGTAAGATTCCAAACGAACAAACACCAAATACAAAACTTCGGAGAAAAAAACTGAAAGCTAAACAATGACTCCAGGTGAGATTGTTATTATTATTATTTTTGCTTAAACCCCAGCCGACTGCGTAGAGCCATGTCACGGGTCTAACCGTTCTAAAAAATACGCAATACTTCAACAGGAAAAAAAAAGAGAGAAAATTAAATACACACATCAATGCACTCGCGCACGTAATCCAAGGACACGCCCCCGGCGCTGACCACTCCGTCCAATTTATCGTACAGGGGATTAAAAAAAAACACCTGAATACAAATTTAAGCATACCTAAGGACACCAAAACATATCTAAAAACAGGCCTAAATTACCTAGAATTGCTTTCACATATCTCACCTCCCTAGAGCCAAAAATGCACTTAATACATGTACCCTATTGTCAATCCTAAGAAAAAGTACATAGATTTTATCGAACACATACAGGTGGACGGACCATTAAGGCAAAAAAATGATAGGAAGAAATGAAAGAAAGCAAAGGAGCACGGCAGAAACAAAGAGGGGGACAGAAAAGAGGATATTTCTAGCACAGAATTTCCTGAAGGTGGGGATACTGAAAGAGTCCCCGGCATCCCCACGGGGGAAGTCCTTTCACTGTGGTCAGCATTGTAGTGTTGACTGAATGAGGGTGTGTGCTTTCGCTGTGGTCTAGATTAGGGCGAGTTTTCTAACGATAATTATGGAGACCGATATTAGGGTTAATCTTTTGACATTAATTTTTATAGACATCTGGATTAGGGTTAGTCTGACTGCTAACCAGGTATCAGGGATCAGGGTCATCTTTTGACCGTTATAGACAGTTATAGACACCTGGATTAGGGTGAGTCTGACTGCTAACCAGGTATCAGGGATAAGGGTTAATCTTTTGACCGTTGTAGACAGTTATAGACAGTTATAGACAGTTATAGACACCTGGAGTAGGGTGAGTGGCTACTAACCAGGTATCAGGGATCAGGGTTCATCATTTGACTATTATAGACAGTTATAAACAGTTATAGACATCTGGATAAAGGCTGTTCAGACTGCAGTCCATTCCATGACTATCTGTCTTTGGAAAGCACGTGCACACGGTGGCCTGACTGTCTGAATGACAGAGTCTGTCTGTGTGTCATCGTACTGCTGTGTTGAGGCTGATTCCTATTGTGTTTGCTACAGTCTATAGTGGAAATGATGAAGAGGATTATGAAAATGACAAGCAACTTTTATAGAACATTTTATGAAACAAGAATTTTGAGCACATAGTCACCACAGGAAAACTAGAGGGGAAAAGAGCACCAGGTAGACCCAGGGAGAAAATATTGGGTAGTTTTGCAGTCTGTGGGGATGGAAAATATGGGAGATACACGTATACTGGCAGCGACATAAGATAGATTCATCATTTATGTATTTACGGCCATGATCGTTAACACCATGTGGCATGGCACATGGTGATCATGTGATGATGATGATGAGGAGGAGGAGGAGGAGGAGGAGAATGTAGTAGTAAAGGCTATTGTCCTGAACTAACGACACGTACGCGTGTGTATGTCATCATCATCATCATCATTCTCCTGCCCGTGATGGGCGTAGAGGAGAGATGAGAGACACTCTTGAAGCCAGCCGTCGCCAACCGGTCCTGTCCTCCGCCTGTCGCACCAGCGTGGGGCCATCCAACCTGGTCCATTCTTTGATGTTGTCCATCCAGCATTTGGCTTGTCGTCCCCTTCGTCTGCCGCCTCCCAGTGTACCCTGGAGGACCGTTTTGGGCAGTGAGTTGTGGCGTGTGACATGCCCGAACCACGACAGCTTCCTGTTCTTGACTGTTGCCAGGAGGGGTTCTTGTGGGCCTGCGAGTGTTGTTATTTGGCTCCACACAAAGTCGTTTGTCTTCCGATCTTGCCAAGAGATCCCGAGCAAGCGCCTGAAGCATTTAGTTTCAAACGTCTGGATTCTCTTGGTGGTCTCTGCTGTCATGGTCCAGCTCTCGCATCCATACAGCAGGATGGGGAGCACCAGGGACTTGTACAGCTTCATCTTCGATGGAAAGCCGATCTCTCTGCTCTTCCAGATCTTGTTTAGCTTTACCATCGCTGCTGTTGCGATCGCTAGTCTGGTCTTGATTTCTGTTGTAGAGCGACCGTCTTTGGTGAGAGTGGCGCCAAGGTATTTGAAAGCGTCCACTTCTTCAAGCTGTTGCCCGTTCATGTAGATTTCAGCATGGGTGTTGGTTGTGCTGTTGACCAGGACTTTGCTTTTTTCTGTGCTCACTTCCATTCCGTGTGCACCTGCACTTTCTTCCAGTCTCATGGTCAGGTCTTGTAGTTCTTCGTTGCTGCCTCCCATCAGGTCGATGTCATCTGCGAACCTCAGGTTGTTGATGGTTCTTCCTCCGATGGAGACAGTGGAGTGGAAGTCATGGAGGGCTTCACGCATGATGTTCTCCAGGAAGAGATTGAACAGCACGGGAGAGAGTAGGCAGCCTTGACGGACTCCAACTGTGGTCTTGAAGTAGTCCCCTATCTGGTTGTTGAGGAGAACTGCGCTGCTGGCAGTGTTATACAGCGCCTGGATGGTTTGGACGAGACCTTCCTCAATGCCAAACTTTCTTAGCACCTGCCACAAACCCTTATGCCACACCCTGTCGAATGCTTTTTTAAAGTCTATGAAGTTGTGGAACAGGTCTCTCTGATGCTGCAGATGTTTCTCCATCATTATCCGGCAGGTGAAGATCTGTTCTACTGTGCTTCTGCCCGCCCTAAATCCAGCTTGTTCTTCCGAAAGGTGTTCTTCCGCTTCTTTCTTCAGTCGATTCAATATGACTCTGAGCATGATCTTGCTGGTGTGGCTAATGAGACTTATTGTTCTGTAGTTCTGGCATTGGCGCATATTTCCCTTTTTGGGCAGGGGGATGATGAGTGATTGAGTCCATTCTGTGGGCCACTGTTTTGTCTCCCAGATCTTCTGACAAATCGATGTTACACGAGTGACCAAATCATTCCCTCCATGTTTGAGCAGCTCTGCTGGGATATTGTCTGCTCCAGGTGATTTCCCTGCTGGTAGGCTGCGGATGGCTTCTTCCACTTCTTCTCTCATCACTGGTAGCGGTGAGGATTCCCTCAATGGTGTTGAGTCCCCCTGAAACAAACTGTCATCTGGCTGTATTGGGTAGTTGTATAGTTCTTGGCAGTACTGCGTCCATCTGTTCAGAACAGCGGAGCTTTCTGTCAGCAGCTCGCCTGAGGTATCCTCGATGACTGACGATCTGTGTATGTGTATGTATGTAAGAGTATAAACAAATGATAATGATATAGTATAAGAGTGTAATAATAATAATAATAATAATAATAATAATAATAATAATAATAATAATAATTACAATATTTATATAGCGCAAAATCTCGATAAAAATCAAATCTAAGCGCTGAACATACACTTACGCACGCGCGCACACACACGCACACACACACTTACACATGGCTATAAATGGGGAAAAAGAATAAAAGCAATGGAAAATTATAGAGAGCATATTATATACAAATATATATTACAATGTGATTCCCCTCCGAGTGGAGACAGGCTACAGAGGGCATAATAATATAATAAGAGTATAATAATAATAATAATAATACAACAGCAGCAACAGCAATCATTTAAAAGAAGAAGAAGAAGAAGAAAGAAGAAGGTAAAGGAAAAGAAGAAGAATGAGTGGGGGAAAAAAGATTTGTAAGGCACGATTGGTGATGGGAGAACAGAACACAACAGATAAACAGCTGACAGACAAGACAGGCCAGTGTCGGCCATAAACAGCTGACAGACAAGACAGGCCAGTGTCGGCCATAAACAGCTGACAGAGAAGACAGGCCAGTGTCGGCCATAAACAGCTTACAGACATGACAGGCCAGTGTCGGCCATAAACAGCTGACAGAGAAGACAGGCCAGTGTCGGCCATAAACAGCTTACAGACATGACAGGCCAGTGTCGGCCATAAACAGCTGACAGAGAAGACAGGCCAGTGTCGGCCATAAACAGCTTACAGACAAGACAGGCCAGTGTCGGCCATAAACAGCTGACAGAGAAGACAGGCCAGTGTCGGCCATAAACAGCTTACAGACATGACAGGCCAGTGTCGGCCATAAACAGCTTACAGACAAGACAGGCCAGTGTCGGCCATAAACAGCTTACAGACAAGACAGGCCAGTGTCGGCCATAAACAGCTTACAGACAAGACAGGCCAGTCTCGGCCATAAACAGCTTACAGACATGACAGGCCAGTGTCGGCCATAAACAGCTTACAGACATGACAGGCCAGTATCGGCCATAAACAGCTTACAGACAAGACAGGCCAGTGTCGGCCATAAACAGCTTACAGACAAGACAGGCCAGTGTCGGCCATAAACAGCTGACAGACAAGACAGGCCAATGTCGGCCATAAACAGTGTACAGACAAGACAGGC
>JAPXFY010000016.1:4329085-4354085 GCA_030674185.1 Monoplex corrugatus
GAGAGGGAGAGAGAGGCACATAGAGAGAGAGAGGGGGAGGGGAGAGACACACACTGAGAGAAAGAGAGACACACATGCGCACACACACATACGTGCACATGCGCGCGCACACACACACACACACACACATGCACACACACACACGCACGTGCACACACACACACGGACACATACACATTCACACACATAAACACGCACGCGCGCACACGCACACACACACACATACACACACACACACACACACACTACGTGCACACACACACACACACGCATGCACACACGCACACACACACACACGCTACACGTGCACACACACACATGCTCACACACCGTGCGCGCGCGAGGATGATGCGTCGACAGAACTTTTTCAGGAACTTTTGAAAAATGTTTATAATTCTGGTATGATAGTCTACCATTGTCCTCGCTTCATGTCTTGTTGATTTTTTATCGGATGCTTATTTAAGGTCATGGTGACCTTGAGAAATACAAAACCTGGATTTGCTACTAAATTTTGTATAAAAAGGGAAGTAATTAGAATGGCTTGACTGTCTTTTCTACGCCCCTTTCTCCCCTCCCCTTCCGCCTTCTTCTTTGTATTCTTTTCCTGTTCCGTCTGTTGTATCTGTTTTTTCCTCTTCCGTCTTCTTTTTCTTTTCAACTTCTACCTTCTTTTTCTGTTCACCTTCCACCTTCTTTTTCTGTTCACCTTCTGCCTTCTTCTTCTGTTCACCTTCTATCTTCTTCTGATACTTCTCGCCTTCCACCTTTTTCTGTTCACCTTCTGCCTTCTTTTTCTGTTCACCTTCTACCTTCTTCTGATACTTCTCGCCTTCCACCTTCTTTTTCTGTTCACCTTCCACCTTCTTTTTCTGTTCACCTTCCACCTTCTTTTTCTGTTCACCTTCCACCTTCTTTTTCTGTTCACCTTCTACCTTCTTCTTCTGTTCACCTTCGGCCTTCTTTTTCTGTTCACCTTCTACCTTCTTCTGATACTTCTCGCCTTCCACCTTCTTTTTCTGTTCACCTTCCACCTTCTTTTTCTGTTCACCTTCCACCTTCTTTTTCTTTTCACCTTCTGCCTTCTTTTTCTGTTCACCATCTACCTTCTTTTTCTGTTCACCTTCTACCTTCTTTTTCTGTTCACCTTCCACCTTCTTTTTCTGTTCACCTTCCACCTTCTTTTTATGTTCACCTTCTACCTTCTTTTTCTGTTCACCTCCCACCTTCTTTTTCTGTTCACCTTCTACCTTCTTTTTCTGTTCACCTTCCACCTTCTTTTTCTGTTCACCTTCTACTTTCTTTTTCTTTTCACCTTCCACCTTCTTTTTCTGTTCACCTTCTACTTTCTTTTTCTTTTCACCTCCCACCTTCTTTTTCTGTTCACCTTCTACTTTCTTTTTCTTTTCACCTTCCACTTTCTTATTTGTCTTCTTTTCCTCTTCCACCTTTTTCGTCTTCTTCTTTTTTTTCTCTCTCTTTCTCTTTCTCCTGCTTCTTCATCTTTTTTTCCTTTCAACTTCACCATCGTCTTCTGTTTTTGTTACGTCTTAGTCTTCATCTGCTCTTACTCTACTTCTTGTCATCTTTTCCTCTTTCTCCTACTTCTGCTTCTTGTGTTCTTCGGCGTCCTTGAATAAGAGAGGCCCGGCCCCAAGTATCGTTGCCTTGTGTTTTTGTCAGTGAAGACTGATTGAAGAGAAGCACGCACTCTCCCCATCAGGCAGACAGACCATGTGCAGCTATTGCCTTCTCTGATATGCACAAATACTGTCAGCTTGGTCAGTGGCCAGCTTTGATAGCAACATGAGAACTTTACATTTTTCGTGGTGAATATCTTTAAACATTAATGACAAACAACATTCGTTACGCAGATGACACCGTGGTAATTGCAGAAAATGAAAGGGACATACAATACCTTGTGAATATTTTAGAAATAGACAACAAAAATAAAAGGTTGGAGCTAAATAGCGAGAAGACTGAAGTAATGTAATCGGTAAAATACATGAAATTCCCTCATGCAAAATAACAGCAAATGCACAACTTTGAGACAGACGGCAGATGCACATCAGAAATACCCAGCAGAATCGGCCAAGCGAAAACAGCATTCCAGAAGATGAAAAGCATTCTTATCAACAAATGCCTATCAGTTAAAATCAGGAAGAGAGTTCTTGAATGTTGTATAAAACCTATACCGTTATACAGTTGTGAGGCATAGACAGTCAACAAGCAAAGGCAGAACAAGATTAAGGCAACCGAGATGTGGTTTCTAAGAAGAATGTTGAGAGTTTCTCAAACTGCCAGATCTTGCTACTATCACCTCCATCGTATAAGCCTGATCAGGAAGTATCTCTCTGTGGAAACAACTGCAAAACTCGTTCTCTCCTTCATAATGTCTCGCATTGACTATTTCAATTCACTCCTGTCCGGTCTTCCTGCCTCCACCACTCACATCCTACAGCGCATTCAAAACAATGCTGCACGCCTTGTACTCAAAAAGAAAAAAGCTGACCACATATCTCCTCTCCTGGCACAACTTCACTGGCTCCCTGTATCAAAGCGCATACAGTACAAACTAGACACCATGTGCTACAAAAGCCTCAATAACGCAGTCCCCGATTACCTGTCAAGCTACTTGAGATCTATGTTCCCTCACGTACCCTCCGCTCTGCCTCCGATCCTCTGACTTTTCGCTTTCCACGCACTAAGCTCAATACCTATGGTCCACGAGCCTTCTCTGTTTCTGGTCCGCTCTCCTGGAACAAACTTCCTCTCTCAGTCCGTCAGCAACCTACTTTTGTCTCCTTCAAGTCCGCTCTCAAAACTCACCTTTTCTCCTCTGCATAAAATCCTGACCTCACTCAATCCCCTCTGCAGCCTGTCTCCACTCGGAGGGGAATCACATTGCAATATATAATTGTATATAATATGCTCTCTATAATTTTCCATTGCTTTTATTCTTTCTCCCCATTTATAGCCGTGTGCGTGTGTGTGTGTGTGTATGCGTGGGTGCGTGTATGTGCGTGCGTGCGTGCGTGTGTGTGCGTGCGTGCGTGCGTGTGTGTGTGTTTCAGCGCTTAGATTTGATTTTATCAAGATTTTGCGCTATATAAATATTGTAATTATTAAATTAATTATTAATTATTATTAATTATAGTTCCATGGACAGGATAGAAAACAGACAAGACAGTCTTGATGGAGGCAGACACAAGAAGATCATTGATCAAGAAGATTAGGAAAAGACAAGCAACATTTATAGGCCATTTTATGAGGAAAGAGGAATTAGAGCACCTGGTCACAATAGGAAAACTTGAGGGAAAGAGAACACCAGGTAGATCCAGGGAAAAATATTGGACGGACTTTCAGGGTGGCAGAGGACAGATAGGGTGGAAGATGTACTTGCAGCGACAATGCCGTGCGGCAGGGCACGTGATGATGATGATGATGATGATGATCTTTAAAATTGGTCTCTTCAGCATATTGCAGTACTTTGGGCTTTGTTCTGTGGGCGAGAAATTAAAATGTTTTTGTATTCATTAGCTTTACAGTTGCTTCCAATGGGTTGGATCCTGTCCGGGTAGCTCCCGCCGGGTGGATAACGGGTGGAGGTTTTTCCCATCTCTCAGGTTAACGTGTATGCTGACCTGTTGGAGTCCGTGTGTGTGTGTGTGCGTGCATACAACATGGAATATTTACCTTACAGATTTTGTATGTCATGTTAGTGTCTGGTGGCTTATGGAACATAAAAACGCTCGGCAAAACACCCACCAAAGACAGTTTATGCACACTGTGCAACGACATTCTGCGTGTGCAGTGCGTGTAGAAACAACGTGTAAGCACAGACCCGAGAAACAATGGGACTACTTGAAAGGGGGGGGGGGGGCTTTTTACAATTGACTGTCCTACATACTTTATTACTCAAGTTTTGATGTCCGGAGTTCAATTCCAGCCCGCCACACAAAAGCTATTTGTGACCTCCCACCACCAATTCAGTCTTACCTCGCAGTCAGTCGAACAGCACAAGGAGCTGAAAAGGTGACTGAGGGTCTATCTGGGGTGTTTTGACTTTTTCTCAAAATTGATTTCTGTGGACTATGATCTATCCCCCACAGACATTTTTCTTGAAAAAAATATTAATCAATCAAAAATGGTATTTTAATGCTCTGATTGTAGCAGAAGGAATGCAATTTCTTACCATAATTACCTGTTTTTGTCTCATATTGTGAACCGTGATATGTACAGGACCCCACATGTGATAACTGACAGAAAGCTCTTTGGTGCACCTTTCGGATAATGACAGCTAAAATTAAAAGAGAAACCGGGTGGACGCCACCAAATAAAGAAATTTAAGGAAAATATGCAGGAAAGTACATAAAAACTTTAGAGGCTGTTTTCTCAAAATGACGGTCATACGACTTAATGATTGTAAACATCCACAACGTCTACATTTTTTTGAGTACAAGCTTTATTCAGGTACCAAAATATCACAGAATGTACACTTTCCAGTGATATGTATATCTCAAAACACTCAAAATGCTAGTTAAGACTGATTTCGTGCTGGGAGATCACATTTGTTGGCTGACCATGTTAACGCCTCAGTCCTTCTGGTGGTGTTGGTTTACTGTGTTCATACGTCATGACCCTGACTGCCATATTCTGGTGGTGTTGGTTTACTGTGTCACACGTCATGACCCTGACTGCCATATTCTGGTGGTGTTGGTTTACTGTGTCACACGTCATGACCCTGACTGCCATATTCTGGTGGTGTTGGTTTATGTGTCAACGTCATGACCCTGACTGCCATATTCTGGTGGTGTTGGTTTAGTGTTCATACGTCATGACCCTGACTGTCATATTCTGGTGGTGTTGGTTTACTGTCAACGTCATGACCCTGACTGCCATATTTGGTGGTGTGGGTTTACTGTGTCACACGTCATGACCCTGACTGCCATATTCTGGTGGTGTTGGTTTACTGTGTCAACGTCATGACCCTGACTGCCATATTTGGTGGTGTGGTTTACTGTGTCACACGTCATGACCTGACTGCCATATTTTGGTGGTGTGGGTTTACTGTGTCAACGTCATGACCCTGACTGCCATATGGTGGTGTGGGTTTACTGTGTCACACGTCATGACCCTGACTGCCATATTCTGGTGGTGTGGATTTACTTGTCACACGTCATGACCCTGACTGCCATTATTCTGGTAGTGTTGGTTTACTGTTCACACGTCATGACCGTGACTGCCATATTTGGTGGTTTGGTTTTACTGTTGTCACACGTCATGACCCAGACTGCCATAATTCTGTGGTGTTGGTTTACTGTTTCACACGTCATGACCCTGACTGTCATATTCTGGTGGTGTTGGTTACTGTGTCATCACGTCATGACCTGACTGCATATTCTGGTGGTGTGGGTTTACTGTGTCATACGTCATGACCCTGACTGCCATATTCTGGTGGTGTTGGTTTACTGTGTATACGTCATGACCCTGACTGCCATATTGTGGTGTGTGTGGTGTTTACTGTGTCATACGTCATGACCTGACTGCCAATATTCTGTGTAGTACTACTGTGTGTGTGTTTACTGTTTCATACGTGAGGAACCTGCACTGCATATGTGTTCTCCTCCAGTACCAAGGCTTGCCAGCCAATAGGGTTTTTGCGCAGCACCTGAGTCTGCCGGATAAATGCTGGCAGATTTGGATAGAACGTATATGGAAGTACTCAAGTGGGACGAATCCTTCTTGAACAATACTCCAGACTTCGATATCCACTGAACAAGTCCCGTCCGTTGCTACCTCTCATAGTAACAAAAATAAAAAGCGTTAAATTGTTTTAAATCTTTGATACCTGTACCCTTTTCTACCAACTGCAGGATGTGGTGAACAGGGTGCGGGAGTCAAGGGTTTAAGCAACAATGTATCGTTGTATCACGAGCGTGCCATTCTTTGTGTTTTTGTCTTTTTATTCATTTCTGACAAGATACAAAGACAAACATTATTAGCTACACAGAAGTATTTCTATTATATAAAGACTTCATTTCAAAACACTTTCACGTCAGTCCACATCTTCAGCAAAGGTATATGTGCATGAAGTACCGTCACTGTCGACAGTGGGTAAGATCAATATATATACATACACATATATATCATGTGCATGAAATACCGTCACTGTCGACAGTGCTAAGATCAATATGTAAACAGATATTATGTGCATAAAGTACCGTCACTGTCAACAGTGTGTAAGATCAATATATAAACACAGATATTATGTGCATAAAGTACCGTCACTGTCGACAGTGTGTAATATCAATATATAAACATACACAGATAGATATTTAAATGGTGGTCGTCCTTCGATACGAAGATGATGTGTCGTTACTACAAAATCATCCATATCTTTAGAGGGGGCTCTACAGTCCCAGGCGGGAGTCTTGAGTAGTGGGGGCACTGGAAGTCAGTTGTCTGGATCACTGCCTGGGATGCTCTGTGACGCCGATCTCTGGCACTGGTGAGTCACTGGCGCCAGGCTTCCTCACAGTTGCTGGAGGCCGAGTGGACTGTAGCTGGCCAGCATGAGCGGTCTCCAGCGTGTTCCTCCAGCTGCTTTGGTTTGATGTTAAGACCATTGGCCTTGACTTTTCTCCTCAGTTTAACGGGAAATCGAACTGAACGCCTAGTCCTTCGGAAGGGGACGAAAAATGAGTTGGACGCGTGTGCCTTCTGGCCTGCGCACTCTAAAGATACCACGGCAGTTGAAAATCGTGAAGAGCAAGGCATTGCCCGGTGGCCTTGGTAAAAAAAAAAGGAGAGACAGGTTGATTTCCAAGGTCCCACCCCTTGAATGCCAATTAGCCTTCTTGCCTTTCTGAAGTCTTGGTTGAAAAAAATTAATATAGAATATGAATTTGAAGCGAGGGAGAGGAGATGGGTGCCGCCCTCGTGGTGCTGGCCTCGGAAAAGTTGAGGTCTCTGCCTCCTCACTCCTTTATGACCCCAGGGTTATGGAACTAACTAGGTAGGACCTCAGGACCTGGTCAGCTCATGGGTTTATGTGCAGGCTTGAGGCTTGTGCCATTATCAGTCTGGATCTTCTCCATGACATGGCACCTGTGACGTTAGTGCATGTAGAATTCATTCCGAGCGCGGAGACGTCATCTTGAGAAACTGAAACTGACACTGAAACTAACACCACTGGAGGCTGTCTTTGACAGTGTCCTTTTCTGGGGCGTCCTTGATTTCTTTTTCCACTTACCAGCTGACCGTACAGCAGGCGCCTATGTTTGGATACTTTCTGCATAACGAATATGTGCGGGAGACGTTTGAAGTGGGAAAATCATTGCACTCGGATTGTCCCTTGTGAGTCTGGATCCAGTAGCACGAGAAACCGTTAGACCTAAAGACTGCCAGACTGCATGACACTACACTGCTGTCTACGTCATAGAGTACACGTGTATACATCAAACAAGGAGTTATATCAAACTTCATCTGAAAGCGGACGTAGATATGACAGTCATGTTTCTCTGAAAGCGGAGATAGATATAGTAGGCCATTTTTCTCTGAATGTAGAGCACGCCAGTCGTGTTTACTGTCGTTAGAGGGACGATTTATGATCCTAATTTCTTCTTCCTTTTCTTTGCTTCGATGTCACATTGTCCTTTTTTTTAAAGCTGGCACATGCCTGTAGTTCTCGGCGAAAGACTAAATATGGTTGGGGGCAGTGCACTCACCTCTAGAAGCCCAGTTTAAATGCGGTCGAGCGTAGTTGCCAATTGGATGATGAGATCCGTGTCCGGGCTTGACAACACCTATTTCAAACCGCTGTAAACGGGTACCCGTACCTCTGTAGAGACATTGAACGACAGCAGCGACGATGGAGGGTTGGCCTCCGTCCCCGAATGCTTGTCTCGAGAAAAATTGGGGTCTCTACCACGTCACCCCCCCCCCCCCCCCCCCCCCCGACGACGGCTCAGGTTATGGAACAACCTTCACATATATCTGTGGACTTGGCCATCGTTCTCTGTCTTGTTTTCCTCTAGGGATGTCTTGGTGGATTGAATAGAGGTCCCTTACCGTTTAACACAACACACACCACACACACACACCACCACACACCACACACACCACACCACAACACACACACCACACACACACACACACACACACACACACACACACACACACACACAAAAGCAGCACACACACGCACACACACCACACACACACACACACACACACACCAACACACAACAACACACACACACACACAGCACACAGCAGCAACACAACACACACACACACACAACACACGCACACACACACACACACAAGCACACACACACACACACACAACCACACACACACACACACACACACAAACACACACACAACAAAACACACCACAACACACACACACACACGCACGCACGCACGCACGCACACACAACACACACACACACACACACACACCACAACACCCAATCAGATTCAGCCTAGCCCTAACTCACTCTCCCCTCCCCCTTCCCCTTTTTTCTTTAATTTATATTTTTATTTTCTTATGGCAAGAGAAAAAGACTGAGGACGAAGAGGGACAAGCAGTTTCACAGGCCGTTTATTTCAGCTGATTTATTGTCCTTCTGATGGGTTCCGGGGAAAATCAATTCATTCTCTCGCTTTCTGGGGACAGATATCGGCAGAGTTATGTCCCTGTAAGGAAATGGATCGCTTCTTGTCGCTGTGTTGGAATACTCAGCAATCACCCCTCGTGTGTAAATGGGTCATGCACTTCAGCTCGTCTCTAGATCACTGGCGTCACTTCACTGTAATTGGCTGACAGTTCATGTGTGGTAGATAGTGTCATGTGTGGTACATTGTGATCATGTGTATGTCATGTGTGGTACATTGTGATCATTGTGTCATGTGTAATATGTCATGTGTGGTACATTGTGATCATGTGTATGTCATGTGTGGATACATTGTGATCATGTGTATGTCATGTGTGGTACATTGTGATCAGTGTAGTCATGTGGGTACATTGTGATCATGTGTATGTCATGTGTGGTACATTGTGATCATGTGTGTACATGTATCATGTGTGGTACATTGTGATCATGTGTATGTCATGTGTGGTACATTGTGATCATGTGTATGTCATGTATCATGTGTATGTCATGTGTGGTACATTGTGATGTCATGTGTGTCTGTGTCATGTGTGGTACATTGTGATCATGTGTATGTCATGTGTGGTACATTGTGATCATGTGTATGTCATGTGTGGTACATTGTGATCATGTGTATGTCATGTGTGGTACATTGTGATCATGTGTAGTCATGTGTGGTACATTGTGATCATGTGTATGTCATGTGTGGTACATTGTGATCATGTGTATGTCATGTGTGGTACATTGTGATCATGTGTGTAGTCATGTGTGGTACATTGTGATCATGTGTATGTCATGTGTGGTACATTGTGATCATGTGTATGTCATGTGTGGTACATTGTGATCCATGTGTATGTCATGTGTGGTACATTGTGATCATGTGTATGTCATGTGTGGTACATTGTGATCATGTGTAGTGTCATGTGTGGTACATTGTGATCATGTGTATGTCATGTGTGGTACATTGTGATCATGTGTATGTCATGTGTGGTACATTGTGATCATGTGTATGTCATGTGTGGTACATTGTGATCATGTGTATGTCATGTGTGGTACATTGTGATCATGTGTATGTCATGTGTGGTACATTGTGATCATGTGTATGTCATGTGTGGATCATGTGTATGTCATGTGTGGTACATTGTGATCATGTGTGTGTCATGTGTGGTACATTGTGATCATGTGTATGTCATGTGTGGTACATTGTGATCATGTGTATGTCATGTGATCATGTGTATGTCATGTGATCATGTGTATGTCATGTGTGGTACATTGTGATCATGTGTATGTCATGTGTGGTACATTGTGATCATGTGTATGTCATGTGTGGTACATTGTGATCATGTGTATGTCATGTGTGGTACATTGTGATCATGTGTGTGTCATGTGTGGTACATTGTGATCATGTGTATGTCATGTGTGGTACATTGTGATCATGTGTATGTCATGTGTGGTACATTGTGATCATGTGTATGTCATGTGTGGTACATTGTATCATGTGTATGTCATGTGTGGTACATTGTGATCATGGTGTATGTTCATGTGATCATGTGTATGTCATGTGTGGTACATTGTGATCATGTGTGTGTCATGTGTGGTACATTGTGATCATGTGTATGTCATGTGATTCATTGTCATTGTCATGTGTGGTCATTGTGATCATGTATATGTCGTGTGGTACATTGTGATCATGTGTATGTCATGTGTGGTAACATTGTATCATGTGTGTGTCATGTGGTGGTACATTGTGATCATGTGTATGTCATGTGTGGTACATTGTGATCATGTGTGTGTCATGTGTGGTACATTGTGATCATGTGTGTGTCATGTGTGGTACATTGTGATCATGTGTAGTCATGTGTGGTACATTGTATCATTTGTATGTCATGTGTGTTGGGTACATTGTGATCATGTGTATGTCATGTGTGGTACATTGTGATCATGTGTATGTCATGTGTGGTACATTGTGATCATGTGTGTGTCATGTGTGGTACATTGTATCATGTGTGTGTCATGTGTGGTACATTGTGATCATGTGTATGTCATGTGTGGTACATTGTGTGGATCATGTGTATGTCATGTGTGGTACATTGTGATCATGTGTTGTCATGTGTGGTACATTGTATCATGTGTATGTCATGTGTGGTACATTGTGATCATGTGTATGTCATGTGTGGTACATTGTGATCATGTGTATGTCATGTGTGGTACATTGTGATCATGTGTGTGTCATGTGTGGTACATTGTGATCATGTGTATGTCATGTGTGGTACATTGTGATCATGTGTATGTCATGTGTGCTACATTGTGATCATGTGTATGTCATGTGTGTGTACATTGTGATCATGTGTGATGTCATGTGTGGTACATTGTGATCATGTGTATGTCATGTGTGGTACATTGTGATCATGTGTATGTCATGTGTGGTACATTGTGATCATGTGTATGTCATGTGATCATGTGTATGTCATGTGTGGTACATTGTGATCATGTGTTGTATGACTGTCATGTGTTTGGTACATTGTGATCATGTGTATGTCATGTGTGGTACATTGTGATCATGTGTTGTCATGTGTGGTACATTGTGATCATGTGTGTGTCATGTGTGGTACATTGTGATCATGTGTATGTCATGTGTGGTACATTGTGATCATGTGTATGTCATGTGTGGTACATTGTGATCATGTGTATGTCAGTGTGGTACATGTGTATGTGATCATTTAGGTGTCATGTGTAGGTCATTGTGATCATGTGTATGTCATGTGTGACATTGTGTAGTGTCATGTGTGATCGATTGTGTATGTCATGTGTGGTACATTGTGTTCATGTGTGTACATTGTGACATGTGTATGTCATGTGTGGTACATTGTGTATCATGTGTGTGTCATGTGTGGTACATTGTGATCATGTGTCATGTGTCTTGGTAGCATGTGTGGTACATTGTGATCATTGTGTATGTCATGTGTGGTACATTGTGATCATGTGTATGTCATGTGTGGTACATTGTGTGATCATGTGTATGTCATGTGTGGTTACATTGTGATCATGTGTATGTCATGTGTGGTACATTGTGATCATGTGTATGTCATGTGTGGTACATTGTGATCATGTGTATGTCATGTGTGGTACATTGTGATCATGTGTATGTCATGTGTGGTACATTGTGATCATGTGTATGTCATGTGTGGTACATTGTGATCATGTGTATGTCATGTGTGGTACATTGTGATCATGTGTATGTCATGTGTGGTATGTGATCATTTTGGTCATTGATCATGTGTATGTCATGTGTTGGTACATTGTATCATAGTGTTGTCATGTGTGGTACATTGTGATCATGTGTATGTCATGTGTGGTACATTGTGATCATGTGTATGTCATGTGTGGTACATTGTGATCATGTGTATGTCATGTGTGGTACATTGTGATCATGTGTATGTCATGTGTGGTACATTGTGATCATGTGTAGTCATGTGTGGTACATAGTGATCATGTGTTATGTCATGTGTGGTACATTGTGATCATGTGTATTGTCATGTTGTGGTACATTGTGATCATGTGTATGTCATGTGTGGTACATTGTGATCATGTGTATGTCATGTGTGGTACATTGTGATCATGTGTAGTCATGTGTGGTACATTGTGATCATGTGTATGTCATGTGTGGTACATTGTGATCATGTGTATGTCTATGTTGGTCATTGTATCATGTGTGTGTCATGTGTGGTACATTGTGATCATGTGTATGTCATGTGTGTACATTGTGTATGTGGTCATGTGTGGTATATGGTTGTGTCATGTGTGGTACATTTGATAAATGTGTATGTCATGTTGGTACGATTGTGATCATGTGTACGTCGTGTGTACATTGTGTATGTATGTCATGTGTGGTACATTGTGATATGTGGTGGTATGGTGGTACATTGTGATCATGTGTATGTCATGTGTGGTACATTGTATCATGTGTATGTCATGTGTGGTACATTGTGATCATGTGTATGTCATGTGATCATGTGTATGTCATGTGTGGTACATTGTGATCATGTGTGTGTCATGTGTGGTACATTGTGATCATGTGTATGTCATGTGTGGTACATTGTGATCATGTGTGTGTCATGTGTGGTACATTGTGATCATGTGTGTGTCATGTGTGGTACATTGTGATCATGTGTATGTCATGTGTGGTACATTGTGATCATGTGTATGTCATGTGTGGTACATTGTGATCATGTGTATGTCATGTGATCATGTGTATGTCATGTGATCATGTGTATGTCATGTGATCATGTGTATGTCATGTGTCATGTGTGTATGTCATGTGATCATGTGTATGTCATGTGATCATGTGTGTGTCATGTGTGGTACATTGTGATCATGTGTATGTCATGTGTGGTACATTGTGATCATGTGTGTGTCATGTGTGGTACATTGTGATCATGTGTGTGTCATGTGTGGTACATTGTGATCATGTGTGTGTCATGTGTGGTACATTGTGATCATGTGTATGTCATGTGTGGTACATTGTGATCATGTGTATGTCATGTGTGGTACATTGTGATCATGTGTATGTCATGTGTGGTACATTGTGATCATGTGTATGTCATGTGTGGTACATTGTGATCATAGTGTATGTCATGTGTGGTACATTGTGATCATGTGTATGTCATGTGTGGTACATTGTGATCATGTGTATGTCATGTGTGGTACATTGTGATCATGTGTATGTCATGTGTGGTACATTGTGATCATGTGTATGTCATGTGTGTACATTGTATCATGTGTATGTCATGTGTGGTACATTGTGATCATTGTATGTCATGTGTGGTACATTGTGATCATGTGTATGTCATGTGTGGTACATTGTGATCATGTGTATGTCATGTGTGTGGTGAACATTGTGATCATGTGTACTGTCAGTGTGGTACATTGTGACATGTGAGTCATGTGTGTACATTGATCATGTGTAGTCATGTGTGGTACATTGATCATGTGTAGTCATTGTGGTACATTGTGATCATGTGTATGTCATGTGTGATGGTATCATTGTGTCAGTGTAGTCATGTGTGGTACATTGTGATCATGTGTAGTCATGTGTGGTACATTGTGATCATGTGTAGTATGATGTGTGGTAATTGTGATCATGTGTATGCATGTGGGTACATTGTGATCATGTATGTCATGTTGTGTAACATTGTGTATGTCATGTGTGGTACATGTGTCAGTGTACATGTGATCATGTGTATGTCAGGTGTGATAGGTTGTGTCATGTGTGACGTTTTTGTCAAGTTGTGTTGAATTGCACAGAATCTACTCTCTCTTTAAATTTATTAATCAGTTAATTTTGATTGGGGGGGGGGGGGGAGAGGAGAGTGGGAAGGCGGAAAGGGGTGGGATCCGCACATAATTTCCAACTTGAAATGCAGGTCAGCCTTCACGGGCAAACCACTTTGTCATTATAAAACGCCATCCCTTTTGTGTTTTCCCCCCTCTCTGTATGGGTGTGGTTTTTGTTTAATTACTCAAATGGATTTTCTGTGTACTTTTGCAAGAGACAAACTGTTGTTGCCGTAGGAGCTTTAACGTGCGCAGTAGTACGGAACCTTCGTGTATCGTTTCATCCAAAGGACTGGCATCAACACCATCACCCCGGGCTTAGTGAAGAGCGGGAGGGGGAGGAAGGTGTCTGACCTAGTCATGATGCCAGCCTGAGTATTGTTGTGTCTTACTCGGCTGTATTGTGTTTGTATTGTGTTTTGTATTGTGGTGTATGTGTACTGTGTCGTGTTGTGGTGTTTGTGTATTGTGTCGTATTTTGATGTATGTATACTGTGTTGTGTTGTGTTGTGGTGTATGTATACTGTGTTGTGTTGTGTTGTGGTGTACATAGATTGTGTTGTGTTGTGGTGTGTTGTGGTGAGTGTGTTTTGTGTTGTGGTGTATGTATACTGTGTTGTGTTGTATTGTGGTGTATGTGTACTGTGTTGTGTTTGTGTGTGTATGTATACTGTGTTGTGTTGTATTGTGGTGTATGTGTACTGTGTTGTGTTGTGGTGTATGTATACTGTGTTGTGTTGTATTGTGGTGTATGTATACTGTGTTGTGTTGTGGTGTATGTTACTGTGTTGTGTTGTGGTGTATGTATACTGTGTTGTGTTGTATTTTGGTGTATGTGTACTGTGTTGTGTTGTATTGTGGTGTATGTGTACTGTGTTGTGTTGTATTGTGGTGTATATGTACTATGTTGTGTTGTATTGTAGTGTATGTGTACTGTGTCGTGTTGTTTTTGGTGTATGTGTACTGTGTTGTGTGATTTTGGTGTATGTATACTGTGTTGTGTTGTGGTGTATGTATACTGTGTTGTGTTGTATTGTGGTGTATGTGTACTGTGTTGTGTTGTATTGTGGTGTATGTGTACTGGTTGTGTTGTTATTGTGGTGTATGTGTATGTGTTTGTGTTGTGTTGTTTTGTGGTGTATGTATACTGTGTTGTGTGTGTATTGTGGTGTATGTGTACTGTGTTGTGTGTTTGTATTGTGGTGTAGGTTGTGTACTGTGTTGTGTTGTATTGTGGTGTATGTGTTACTGTGTCGTGTTGTTTTTGGTGTATGGTATACTGTGTTGTGTTGTGTTGTGGTGTTTGTGTATTGGTGTCGTATGTTGGTGTATGTTACTGTGTTGTGTTGTATTGTGGTGGTTTTGTGTATTGTGTCGTATGTTGGTGTATGTTATTCTGTGTTGTGTTGTATTGGTGGTGTTTGTGCATTGTGTCGTATGTTGGTGTATTGTGTTTGTGTGTATGTGGTGTTTGTGTATTGTGTCGATGTTGGTATGTTTGTGTTGTGATTGTGGTGTTGTGTATTGTGTCGTATGTTGGTATGTATGTGTTGTGTTGTATTGTGGTGTTTGTGTATTGTGTCGTATGTTGGTGTATGTATTTGTTGTGTTGTGTTGTGTGTTTGTGTATTGTGTCGTATGTTGGTGTATGTATTGTGTTGTGTTGTGTTGTGGTGTTTGTGTATTGTGTCGTATGTTGGTGTATGTATAGTGTGGTTGTGTTGTGTTGTGGTGTTTGTGTATTGTGTCGTATGTTGGTGTATGTATAGTGTGTTGTGTTGTGTTTGTGGTGTTTGTGTATTGTGTCGTATGTTGGTGTATGTATAGTGTGTTGTGTTGTGTGTTGTGTTGTGTGTTTGTGTATTGTGTCGTATGTTGGTGTATGTATGTGTGTTGTGTTGTGTTGTGGTGTTTGTGTATTGTGTCGTATGTTGGTGTATGTATAGTGTGTTGTGTTGTATTGTGGTGTTTGTGTATTGTGTCGTATGTTGGTGTATGTATAGTGTGTTGTGTTGTATTGTGGTGTTTGTGTATGTGTGTATGTTGGTGTATGTATGTGTGTTGTGTTGTATTGTGTTGTTTGTGTATTGTGTCGTATGTTGGTGTATGATAGTGGTTGTGTGTTGTGTGTTTGTGTGTGTGTATGTTGTGTATGTTAGTGTGTTGTGTTGTGTTTTGTGAGTGTTGATTGGTTGTGTTGTATGTGTGTGTGGATGTGTGTGTTGTATTGTGGTGTGTGTTGTGTTGTGGTATTGTGGTGTGTGTGTATTGTGTTGTGTTGTATTGTGGTGTGTGTGTATTGGGTGTGTATTGTGGTGTGTGTGTATTGTGTTGTTGTATGTGGTGTGTATGTGTTTGTTGTATTGTGGTATATGTGTATTGTGTTGTGTTGTGTTGTATTGTGGTGTATGTACAGTGTGTTATGTTGTATTGTGGTGAGTGTGTATTGTGTTATTTTGTATTGTAGTGTATGTATACTGTGTTGTGTTGTAGTGTGGTTGTGTGTGTGTATTGTGTTGTTGTGTTGTGGTGTATGTATATTGTGGTGAGTTGTATTGTGGTGTATGTATACTGTGTTGTGTTGTATTGTGTTGTGTGTATATGGCGTCCTTTTGTGTTGGGTTGGTTTGATTTAATTGTGTATTGCATTGTGATAGATTGTGTTGTGCATTGTGCTGAATTGTGGTGCATCGTGTTGTGCTGTATATTCTGGGGACAGCAGTTTTCTTGTCGTTGATTCTGTTACGGCTGATTGGTTCTTTCGATACAGTCGTAGATTCACGATCAGATATCTCGAGTTCAATCCCAGCCCTTAGCATTGAAAACTGGCCTGTTCGCTGCCCGTCTGAATGTTTCCATCATTCTGATGGTGTCAGTGTATGTTTCCATCATTCTGATGGTGTCAGTGTATGTTTCCATCATACTGATGGTGTCAGTGTATGTTTCCATCATTCTGATGGTGTCAGTGTATGTTTCCATCATTCTGATGGTGTCAGTGTATGTTTCCATCATTCTGATGGTGTCAATGTATGTTTCCATCATTCTGATGGTGTCAGTGTATGTTTCCATCATTCTGTTGGTGTCAGTGTATGTTTCCATCATTCTGATGGTGTCAGTGTATGTTTCCATCATACTGTTGGTGTCAGTGTATGTTTCCATCATTCTGATGGTGTCAGTGTACGTTTCCATCATACTGATGGTGTCAGTGTATGTTTCCATCATTCTGATGGTGTCAGTGTATGTTTCCATCATTCTGATGGTGTCAATGTATGTTTCCATCATTCTGATGGTGTCAGTGTATGTTTCCATCATTCTGATGGTGTCAGTGTATGTTTCCATCATTCTGATGGTGTCAGTGTATGTTTCCATCATTCTGATGGTGTCAGTGTATGTTTCCATCATATGTTGGTGTCAGTGTATGTTTCCATCATTCTGATGGTGTCAGTGTACGTTTCCATCATACTGATGGTGTCAGTGTATGTTTCCATCATTCTGATGGTGTCAGTGTATGTTTCCATCATTCTGATGGTGTCAGTGTATGTTTCCATCATTCTGATGGTGTCAATGTATGTTTCCATCATTCTGATGGTGTCAATGTATGTTTCCATCATACTGATGGTGTCATGTATGTTTCATCATTCTGATGGTTTCAGTGTATGTTTCCATCATTCTGATGGTGTCAATGTATGTTTCCATCATACTAATGGTGTCAATGTATGTTTCCATCATTCTGATGATGTCAGTGTATGTTTCCTTCATTCTGATGGTGTCAGTGTATGTTTCATAAGTCCCTTCCCCCCTCCCTCCCCATTTCAACTCCTTGCCAGTGGGGACGGGTTTTCAACAGGCTCTGGGAATCTGCCAGGTAATTGCTGGACGATTTGTATGGAGCGCATATGGATTGCCCTAGTGCCATGAATCCCTCTTTAACAAGCTCTACAAACTCTTACACGTGTGCTAAGTGCGCTCTGCACATTTGCCCTTTCCCGGACTACCACATTTGGCATGGGGGGGAGGGGGGGCAAGGTAAGTGATGACTGGGACCAAATGAGTCACGTAGCGCAAGGACAGCCCCCCCCCCCCCTTTTGTTTTGTTTTGTTTGTTTGGTGAAATGGCCACCCTGTGGGCGTTGGGAGCTTGGGAAGATATTGTCCGGAGAGTGGTGAGGCATTGATGGCCCTTGTCCCATCCATCAGCTTTGGGTGTTTGTTGTTGTTAAGGACTGCATCAGACATCAGACATCAGACAAATCTGTCTTCAGCGCAACATTCTGACCTTGTTCCACTGTTTGGCTTTACACGTACCCTGTCAAAGATGAAATTGTCCAATTGCCTTGATGCTGTAGGGGAGTGAGGTGGTAAAGATCTAACTACTGTAGTGTCAGCACTTTAAGGTAGTATATCATATTTTTCCCGCCCCGCTTTAGCTTTCGTAGCCTTGAACGCAGACACAAGAAGATCATTGATGAAAAAAAGATTAGGAAATGACAAGCAACATTTAATGACATTTTATGAGGCCAGAGAAATTAAGAGGACCTGGTCACAACAGGAAAGCCGGAGGGAAAGAGAGCACCAGGTAGACCCATGGAGAAAATATTGGACGGACTTGCAGAGTGGATGAAGACAGCGAGGGTGGAAGATGTCCTTGCGGCGACAAGGGATAGATTCTTATGGAGGGCCATGATCGCCAACGCTGGGCGGCAGGGCACATGATAATGATGATGAGCCTTGAACAGGCTCAGTTACCCCTTCAACCTTTCGCTGCTGGGTGGATTGGAGGCCGTGTTCGGATATATTCTCATGCCAAAGTCTTGCCGTCATATTTGAAGAAGCGCTGTACGTTCAGGCCAACCAGGACGTCATCAGTGTAATGGCTGCCGGCACACAAATCGTTTCACAGGTCTGATGTGAAGTGTTGGCTCATCAACGTATTGACACTTACCAGTTGTTGAAAAGAAACTTTGTTAATAAAACAAATGAATACTATAAATTCTTAGCATTTTATGAAGTGCCGGCATGATTGCGGGGGGGTGGGGGTGGATGGATAGGAGAGAGGGGAACGCGCGTGTGGAGGGGGTGAGGCTGTGACGTTATCTAAGAAAAGTGAGTTGACAGGGAATTTCCACGGGGCAAAGTTGTTCCCTGGGAAAAGTGACTTAGAGGGAATTCCCAGTGAAAAATTCCTTACATAGTACCAATATTACTTGTGAAAAGAGAGTTTAAAAGGAATTCTCAGTTTTTCACATGATAACAACATTCCCTGGGAAAAATGAGTTTAGAAGGAATTTTCATAGGGAAAAATTGCTTACATCGTACCAACATTGTCTCCCAGTTTCAACTTGGCCTGGACAAAAATCCACTCTTTAATTTAAGCAGTTTGCTGACGTCGAATTTTCACGAGACGAAAAACGCCAACAAAGAGAAAGCTTTTTGACACTGTAGGTCGATCATAGCCACTGTCTGCACAGAAGACAGAAGACAGATGTACGGTGAAGACTGCTTGAGGTGGTAATGATTAGACAGTCATAGAGAAGTACATGTACTGCTTGCCTCTTGTCTGACATTTCTTCTGGTCCATATAGGGCTTGCTGTATTGGCACCTTGCTGGATATATATCTGTAGGAGCAAAAAGACAAAGCGAATATACGAACAAGTCACAGTGTGATCAGGCCATACTGATATTCTTCTTTTTAAACTTTGTACGCTATTGATAAACTGAGCGTTACTACATTATGTTTAGAATTATTCGAGTTGTATTCAAAGTTGTTTTTTGTTTGTTTGTTTGTTTGTTGTTGTTTTTTTGCAATGAATTTATGTTCTTTGTTTGTTTTTTTATTTGTCTTTTCATTTTTTCGCTATTTAAAAATCTTTTATTTGTCTTATGTCTTCATTGTGTGTGTGTGTGTGTGTGTATGTGTGTGTGTGTGTGTGTGTGTGTGTGTGTGTGTGTGTGTGTGTGTGTGTGTGTGTGTGTGTGTGTGTGTGCGCGTGTGTGTATGTTTTCTTTTTTTTTCAATGTATATTATGTTTTAATTTTTCTGTTAGTAATCTTCTGTTGCTCCCATATGTTGTTGGGAAGGAGACAGTGTTATGCACGTTACACACGGGTTACACACTCTGCACTCACTCACTTTTTTTTTGTAAACCGTTCGTATCTGTTTCCAACGCCGTTGGTCATGTCAATAATCCGGCCTGTGTTTGACCTTGACCTATGACCGGCGTGGTGATTGTCAACAGTTTGTGTCCGTCCTTGGCTGGTCTGTATTCTGCAATCTGGACATTTCGTCACATCCCATCTGAGACGTTTGTCCACTTTTCTTTTGACCCCTGTGCTGAGTGGACATTCCACCGTAACCAGATCATCAATAATAACATGAACTCCTTGTGGATACAGGACCATAACCAGATCATCAATAATAACATGAACTCCTTGTGGATACTGGACCATAACCAGATCATCAATAATAACATGAACTCCTTGTGGATACAGGACCATAACCAGATCATCAATAATAACATGAACTCCTTGTGATACAGGACCATAACCAGATCACGAATAATAACATAAACTGTTCACACGAGGACCGTAATCAGATCATCAATAATAACATAAACTGTTCACACGAGGACCATAACCAGATCATCAATAATAACATATACTGTTCACACGAGGACCATAACCAGATCACAAATAATAACATGAACTCTGTTCACACGGGGACTGTAACCAGATCTCGAATAATAACATGAACTCCTTGTGGATACAGGACCATAACCAGATCATTAATAATAACATAAACTGTTCACACGAGGACCGTAACCAGATCATCAATAATAACATGAACTCCTTGTGGATACAGGACCATAACCAGATCATCAATAATAACATGAACTCCTTGTGGATACTGGACCATAACCAGATCATCAATAATAACATGAACTCCTTGTGGATACAGGACCATAACCAGATCATCAATAATAACATAAACTGTTCACACGAGGACCGTAACCAGATCATCAATAATAACATGAACTCCTTGTGGATACAGGACCATAACCAGATCATCAATAATAACATGAACTCCTTGTGGATACAGGACCATAACCAGATCATCAATAATAACATAAACTGTTCACACGAGGACCGTAACCAGATCATCAATAATAACATGAACTCCTTGTGGATACAGGACCATAACCAGATCGTCAATAATAACATGAACTCCTTGTGGATACTGGACCATAACCAGATCATCAATAATAACATGAACTCCTTGTGGATACAGGACCATAACCAGATCATCAATAATAACATGAACTCCTTGTGGATACTGGACCATAACCAGATCATCAATAATAACATGAACTCCTTGTGGATACAGGACCATAACCAGATCATCAATAATAACATGAACTCCTTGTGGATACTGGACCATAACAAGATCATCAATAATAACATGAACTTCTTGTGGATACTGGACCATAACCAGATCATCAATAATAACATGAACTTCTTGTGGATACTGGACCATAACCAGATCATCAATAATAACATGAACTCCTTGTGGATACTGGACCATAACCAGATCATCAATAATAACATGAACTCCTTGTGGATACAGGACCATAACCAGATCATCAATAATAACATGAACTCCTTGTGGATACAGGACCATAACCAGATCATCAATAATAACATGAACTCCTTGTGGATACAGGACCATAACCAGATCATCAATAATGACATAAACTCTGTTCACACGGGGACTGTAACCAGATCTCGAATAATGACATGAACTCCTTGGTTTCTCCAACTACCATCCTAACTCTAACCCTTAGTTTTGTCACTTACATACACGATGATGGCAAACAGGTGTGGTCATGTAATATGATCACTGTTATGTATAGCATTATGTCAGACAGGTGTGGTTAAGTAATATGATCACTGTTATGTACAGTATTATGTCAGACAGGTGTGGTCATAAGACTTGTATGGCCCTTTGACATTCATCGTCAGATGTTTCAGTCGTGTGTAAGCCTGTGTCTTATCACTTGTATCACCCGTGTCTATTGATCGTCAGATGTTTCAGTCGTGTGTAAGCCTGTGTCTTATCACTTGTATCACCCGTGTCTATTGATCGTCAGATGTTTCAGTCGTGTGTAAGCCTGTGTCTTATCACTTGTATCACCCGTGTCTATTGATCGTCAGATGTTTCAGTCGTGTGTAAGCCTGTGTCTTATCACTTGTATCACCCGTGTCTATTGATCGTCAGATGTTTCAGTCGTGTGTAAGCCTGTGTCTTATCACTTGTATCACCCGTGTCTATTGACCGTCAGATGTTTCAGTCGTGTCATCATCATCGTCATCTGATGCATGGCGTTAGGCGATCAAGGCTGTCCATGCCAATCTTTGTTTTGTCACTGCAAGTATATCTCACACCCTTTCTGTCCTTAGTTACTCCACAAAACCCTCCAATATTTTATGCCTGGATCTACCTGGTGCTCTTTTTCCCTCCAGCTTTCCTGTTGTGATTAGGTGCTCTAACTTCTCTTGCTTCACAAAATGTCTTCAAAATGTTCCTTGTCTTTTCCTAATTTATTTTCATTAATGTTCTTTTTGTGTTTGCCTCTTTCAAGGCTGTGTCGTTTGTTTTCTTTGCTGTCCCTGGAACTTTCAGCATTCTTCTTAGAAACCATATCTCGGCTGCCTCAGTCTTGTTTAGACTTTGTGTGTTGACTGTCCACGCTTCACATCCGCACAACAGTATCGGTTCTATATAACACTGAAGAACTCTTCCTGATGTTAACTGATAGGCATTTGTTGGTTAAAAACCGCTTTTCATTTTCTTGAATGCTGTTTCAGCTTGGCCAATTCTGCTGGATATTTCCAATGTACATCTGCCGTCTGGTGAGATGACTATTCCCAGATATTTAAACTTATCAACTTGCGTCAGTGGTATGCCATTTATGGCTATTTTACATGAGGGGACTTTTTGTTGTTGTTGTTGTTGTTGTTTGTTTTGTTTTCTGTACTGATTACCGTGACTTAAGTCTTCTTGCTGTGTAAAGTCTTCTTGCTGTGTAAAGTCTTCTTGCTGTGTAAAGTCTTCTTGCTGTGTAAAGTCTTCTTGCTGTGTAAAGTCTTCTTGCTGTGTAAAGTCTTCTTGCTGTGTAAAGTCTTCTTGCTGTCTAAAGTCTTCTTGCTGTTTAAAGTCTTTTTGATGTCTAAAGTCTTCTTGCTGTCTAAAGTCTTCTTGCTGTTTAAAGTCTTTTTGATGTCTAAAGTCTTCTTGCTGTGTAAAGTCTTCTTGCTGTGTAAAGTCTTCTTGCTGTGTAAAGTCTTCTTGCTGTCTAAAGTCTTCTTGCTGTGTAAAGTCTTCTTGCTGTCTAAAGTCTTCTTGCTGTTTAAAGTCTTTTTGATGTCTAAAGTCTTCTTGCTGTCTAAAGTCTTCTTGCTGTTTAAAGTCTTTTTGATGTCTAAAGTCTTCTTGCTGTCTGAAGTCTTCTTGCTGTGTAAAGTCTTCTTGCTGTCTAAAGTCTTCTTGATGTCTAAAGTCTTCTTGATGTCTAAAGTCTTCTTGATGTCTAAAGTCTTCTTGCTGTCTAAAGTCTTCTTGCTGTCTAAAATTTTCTTGCTGTGTAAAGTCTTCTTGCTGTCTAAAGTCTTCTTGCTGTGTAAAGTCTTCTTGCTGTCTAAAGTCTTCTTGCTGTCTAAAGTCTTCTTGCTGTCTAAAGTCTTCTTGCTGTCTAATTCTTCACAAGCTGTATCAAATGTCTGAAATTAGTCCACTGTTCCTCACTGTCACCAACGTCTTCCAGAGCATTGAATTTGTTTTGAACATACGTGTCAAATTTTGCTCGAGTTGATTTATCTGTCTTTAAGTGTCCAAGATTTAGTTTGATGTCGCTTTTAGTTGGTTCTCTTCTCTTTAGTTTCAGCCTGAATCTTCCCATTACAGTACCGTGGTCACTGTTGCATTCTGCGCCTGATAATGTTTTTGCTATCAGTAAGAAATTTCTAAGTCTTTCATTTATCAGGATGTAGTCAGTTCGATTTATTATGCTGTCTCCTGGATTCACCCATGTCCACTTTCTTGTTAGATTGCTCAAACCAAGTGTTTCCTATTATGAATTGGTTTACGTATGCCCAATCAACAAGTTTCTCCTTTCATTTTGCGTGCCAAAGCCATGAGGTCCATCTACGTTTTCCTGTCCCACTTTAGCATTAAAATCTTCCATTATTTTTGTAATGTCCTGTGATTTGTATTGAGCCTTGGCTGTCTCTGATTCTACACAGAAGTTGTCAGTTTCTTCCTCAGTAACTGCGTATTTTGGTGCATATACCTGGGTCATCATCCATTGACCATCAAATACTCTGGTCGTGTATAAACCTGTACTTCATCACTGTCATCGACCGGTCTGACTTTCAGTCGGCATAAGGTCTCTAATGACAAGGGAACAAACTCTGTCAGACTCTCGTCATTACCCGTCCACCGCGCGTGTGTGTGTGTGTGTGTGTGTGTGTGTGCCCATGCGTGCCTGTGTCTGTGTGTTTGTGTGTGCGTAGGTATATGAGAGTGTAAAAAACACACACAGCCCAGTTGTTCACTTTCAAGTTGTGTTTGTCTAGTATTTTCTGAAAAAAGAACTTTCCGTCAATATACGCACGTGCGTTACGTGTGCGGGCATGTTGTACGTACCTGACTTTATCATGTGTTGACATGTCAAGGTCCTGGTTGTCTGTGTGTACAGTGATTCCTGTGGAACTTGCTGTCAGTCAGTGAGCCATGATACATCACCCCTCGGCTTTTCTGTCCTGCTGACATTCTGTTGTCCAACTACGTAGTTCTCTCTGTCTCCGCCTGTTTCTGTCTCTTTCTCTCTCTCTCTCTCTGTCTCTCTCTCTCTCTCTCTCTCTCTTCTCTCTCTTTTCTTTTTTCTTTCTTCTTTCTTCTCTCTCTCTTTTGTCTCTGTCTCTGTTTGTCTGCCTGTCTCTCTCTTGGAAATCT
>JAPXFY010000016.1:4359085-4386585 GCA_030674185.1 Monoplex corrugatus
GAAGGGTACGTATGTTTGAGAGGGAGAGAGAGACAGACAGACAGACAGACAGGCAGACAGACCGAGACAGAAGGGTACGTATGTTTGAGAGGGAGAGAGAGACAGACAGACAGACAGACAGGCAGACAGACAGAGACAGAAGGGTACGTATGTTTGAGAGGGAGAGAGAGACAGACAGACAGACAGACAGGCAGACAGACAGAGACAGAAGGGTACGTATGTTTGAGAGGAGAGAGAAAGAGAGAGAGAGACAGACAGACAGACAGACAGAGACAGAAGGGTACGTATGTTTGAGAAGGAGAGAGAAAGAGAGAGAGAGACAGACAGGCAGACAGACAGAGACAGAGGGTTCGTATGTTTGAGAGGGAGAGAGAAAGAGAGAGAGAGACAGACAGGCAGACAGACAGAGACAGAAGGGTACGTATGTTTGAGAGGGAGAGAGAGGGAGAGAAGCAGAAGAGCCTGTGTGTTCCTATGAAAAAAAAATGTCTTGAATCTAAAACAGCCCGTCTCACGTTTTACATCTTTATGTTTTTCATGAAAACTGATTTATCTGTCTTACACACACACACACACACACACACACACACACACACACACACACACACACACACACACACACACACACACACACACACACACACACACACACACACACACACACACACACACACAACACACATACATACACACACACACACACACGATCACTGTTGTGAATAGACACTAAATCAAAGACCACCACCACCACCACCACAAACAAAACAAGGAAGAGGGAAGGGAGGGACCCTGGTGAATGTAAACCATTCTTTCCCGTCCTCTAATTTATTACTTTTTTAAATCTCCCCTTTCCTCCAATGTATCTGTGTATCATTATTTTCAACACAAACAGTGACGGCAGGGATGGCGAACAATCAGAACTCAAAACAGAGGAGGAAAGGGCCGAGAGAAAAAGAGCGGCTGTTTGTGACAGTTGCATGACCGTTACTATCGCTGTCATACTAAAGACAGCACACGATCAATAGTTACCTGCCTCCCGTTCCCCTACCCCCGGCCCAGCTGTCGTCGTTGTCTGTTTTCTGCCCCAGTGCTGTCACCAACACCCTCTTTAAATACCACTACTACCTGTCCATTATTACCTGTCCAGCTGATAACAAATAACAGTAATAACATAAATAATAAGATAATTATAATGATAATACAATAATGATGAAAATAATAATGATAACAATAATAATAATAACAACAACAGAATGTATACAGCCCCAAATCTTTACAATTCAAATCAAAGCGCACTCACGCACCAGGGTTACGCATACAGCCGACAAAGACCACCTTACAAATTGAACACACAGACTGAGGGAAAGAAGTAGTTGTAGAATTTATGATGGTTAAAGCAAACTGATCTTACACTATTACCTGTCCTACTGATCTTACACTATTACCTGTCCAACTGAGCTTACACTATTACCAGTCCAACTGATCTTACTTATTACCTGTCCAACTGATCTAACAACCTGTCAACTGACCAACTGATCTAACACTATTACCTGTCCAACTGATCTTAACTATTACCTGTCCAACTGATCTTATACCACTGTTAACTGTCCAACTGATCTTACATTATTACCTGTCCAACTGATCTTAATTTTTACCTGTCAACTGATCTTACACTATTACCTGTCCAACTGATCTTACATTTACTGTCCAACTGATCTAACACACTGTTAACTGACTTTAACACTATTACCTGTCCAACTGATCTTACACTATTACCTGTCCAACTGATCTTACACTATTACCTGTCCAACTGATCTTACACTATTACCTGTCCAACTGATCTTAAACTATTACCTGTCCACTGATCTTAACTATTACCTGTCCAACTGATCTACACTATTACTGTCCAACTGATCTACACTATTACCTGTCCAACTGATCTTAACTATTACCTGTTCAACTGATCTAAACTGATTACCTGTCCAACTATCTACACTTTTTAACTGTCCAACTGTTAACACATGTTAACTGACAACTGATCTTACATTATTACCTGTCCAACTGATCTTACACTATTACCTGTCCAACTGATCTTAACACTATTACCTGTCCAACTGATCTAAACTATTACTCCAACTGATGTTAACTATTACCTGTCCAACTGATCTAACACATTTAATGCCAACTGTTACACTATTACTGTCCAACTGATCTTACACTATTACCTGTCAAATGATCTTAACCACATGTTAACTGTCTAACTGATACTTACATTATTACCTGATCCAACTGATCTTACACCACTATCACCTGTCCAACTGATCTAACACTATTTATAGTACCTGTCCAACTGATGTTACACTTGTTACCTGTCCAACTGATCTCACCATTATTACCTGTCCAACTGATCTTACATCTATACCTGTCCAATCTGATGTTTACACTATTACTGTCCAACTGATGTTACACACTTACTGTCACTGATCCAACATTTATGTACTTCAACTGATTTCACTATTACCTGTCCAGCTGATGTTACTATTACCTGTCCACCTGATGTTACACCACTATCACGTGTTCAACTGATCTAACACTATTTATAGTACCTGTCCAACTGATGTTACACTGTTACCTGTCCAATGATCTTACATTATTACCTGTCCAACTGATCTTACACTATTACCTGTCCAACTGATCTTACACTAGTTATGCTACCTGTCCATCTGATGTTACACTATTACCTGTCTAGTTGATCTTACATTATTACCTTCCAACTGATCTTACACTATTACCTGTCCAGGTGATCTTACACCACTATTAACTGTCCAGGTGATATAACACCACTATTACCTGTCCAACTGATCTTACATTATTACCTGTCCAACTGATCTTACACTGTTACCTGTCCAGGTGATCTTACACTATTACCTGTCCAAATGATCTTACACCACTATTACCTGTCCAACTGATCTAATACTATTACCTGTCCATGATCTTACACTATACCTGTCAACTGATCTTACACTATTACTTGTCAACTGATCTTACACATTACCTGTCCAACTGATCTTACACATTACCTTGTCCAGGTGATCTTACACTATTATCTGTCCAACTGATCTTACACCAGTATTACCTGTCCAGGTGATCTTACACTATTACCTGTCCAACTGATCTTACACCAGTATTACCTGTCCAGGTGATCTTACACTATTACCTGTCCAATGATCTTACATTATTACCTGTCCAGTTGATCTTACACTTTTACCTGTCGAGGTGATCTTACACCACTATTACCTGTCCAGGTGATCTTACACTGTACCTGTTCAATTATTCTTACACCACTATTACCTGTCCAACTGATCTTACACTATTACCTGTCCAACTGATCTTACACCACTATTACCTGTCCAACTGATCTTACACTATTACCTCTCCAACTGATCTTACACCACTATTACCTGTCCAGGTGATCTTACACTATTACCGGTCCAACTGATCTTACACCACTATTACCTGTCCAGGTGATCTTACACTATTACCTGTCTAGGTGATCTTACACTACTACCTGTTCAACTGATCTTACACCACTATTACCTGTCCAGGTGGTCGTGCACCACTGTTACCTGTCCAACTGATCTTACACCACTATTACCTGTCCGACTGATCTTACACTATTACCTGTCCAGGTGATCTTACACCACTATTACCTGTCCAGGTGATCTTACACTATTACCTGTCCAACTGATCTTACATGACTATTACCTGTCCAGGTGATCTTACACTATTACCTGTCCAACAGATCTTACATTATCACTTATCCAGGTGATCTTACACTTTTACCTGTCGAGGTGATCTGACACCACTATTACCTGTCCAGGTGATCTTACACCACTACCTGTTCAACTGATCTTACACCACTATTACCTGTCCAGGTGATCGTGCACCACTGTTACCTGTCCAACTGATCTTACACTATTACCTGTCCAGGTGATCTTACACCACTATTACCTGTCCAGGTGATCTTACACTGTTACCTGTCCAACTGATCCGTACACCATTATTACCTGTCCAGGTGATCTTGCACCATTACCTGTCTAGTTGATCTTACACTGTTACCTGTCCAACTGATCTTACACCACTATTACCTGTCCAGGTGATCTTACACCTTCCAGCTGATCTTACATCACTGTTACCTGTCCAACTGATCTTACACTGTTACCTGTCTTACTGATCTTACACCACTATTACCTGTCCAGCTGATCTTACACTATTACATGTCCAACTGATCTTACATTATTACCTGTCCAATTGATCTTACACCACTGTTACCTGTCCAGCTGATCTTACATCACTGTTACCTGTCCAACTGATCTTACACTGTTACCTGTCTTACTGATCTTACACCACTATTACCTGTCCAGCTGATCTTACACTATTACATGTCCAACTGATCTTACATTATTACCTGTCCAATTGATCTTACACCACTGTTACCTGTGCAGGTGATCTTACATCACTATTACCTGTCCAACTGATGTAACACCACTGTTACCTGTCCAACTGATGTTACACTATTACCTTCCAACTGATGTTACACTATTACCTGTACAGGTGATCTTACACCACTATTACCTGTCCAACTGATCTTACACTATTACCTGTCCAACTGATCTTACACTATTACCTGTCCAACTGATCTTACACTATTACCTGTCAAACTGATCTTACACCACTATTACCTTTCCAACTGATCACACTATTACCTGTCCAACCGATCTTACACTATTACCTGTCCAACTGATCTTATACTATTGCCTGTCTAACTGATCTTACACCATTACTACCTGTCCAACTGATGTTACACTATTACCTGTCCAACTGATATTACCTGTCGAACTGATCATACACTTTTACCTGTCAAGGTGATCTGACACCACTGTTGCATGTCCAGGTGATCTTACATCGCCAGTTCCAGTCGAACTGATCTTACACCACCATTACTTGTCCAGGTGATCTTACATCACTAGTACCTGTTCAACTGATCTTACACCACTCTTACCTGTCCAGGTGATCTTGCACCACTGTTAACTGTCCGACTGATCTTACATCATTATTATCTGTCCAGGTGATCTTACACACCACTATTACCTGTCCAGGTGATCTTACACCACTATTAACTGTCCAAGTGATCTTACACCACTATTAACTGTCCAAGTGATCTTACACCACTATTAACTGTCCAACTGATCTTACACCACTATTAACTGTCCAACTGATCTTACACCACTATTAACTGTCCAAATGATCTTACACCACTATTAACTGTCCAACTGATCTTACACCACTATTAACTGTCCAAATGATCTTACACCACTATTAACTGTCCAACTGATCTTACACCACTATTAACTGTCCAAATGATCTTACACCTCTATTAACTGTCCAAATGATCTTACACCACTATTAACTGTCCAAATGATCTTACACCACTATTAACTGTCCAAATGATCTTACACCACTATTAACTGTCCAAATGATCTTACACCACTATTAACTGTCCCAATGATCTTAACCCATTGACTCCCACATCCTATCTACTAACTGCAAAAACTTAATCCTTTGATTCCCTCACCCTTTCCGCCAGCTTCCTGCAGGAAGCTGGCAGAAAGTGTGAGGGAATCACAGGGTTAAGTTTTTGCTTTGGTAGCATGGTTGACAATGCAGGATGCTGGTGGACAGGGTGTGGGAGTCAAAGGGTTAAACTATCAGTGTCATCTGACTCAGTGTCCCAGATTCCGTCGTTTTTAAGCTGACTAGCCTAATGCCATCACAAGCCCCAAACCCCACTGTCACCTGCCCAACTGGTCTTAAAACTATCACCGTCACCTGCTCCAGTGACCCAGCTTTCATCCTTTCTCTGTGTACCCAGGCACAACAACCACAGCCACGGTGTAAATATTTGCTGCGGAGCATTGTTTGACGTGTTCCAGTGTTAGCCTGTTAGTGGAGACCTGTGGGGAAAGCCGAGAGCACAGATTGCAAATACGGGCTACCGGTATAAAGTGTGTGTGTTTGGCCGGTTATGGACAGTGTTTCGCAAGATGTCCAGAACGGTTCACCGTTTGTATGTGTAATGGGCTATTTTGTGTGACTGTTCTTGTGTTGTTGTTTTTGTTGTTGTTTGTTTTTAACGTGAATGTTTGTTTGTTTGTTGTATGTGTAATGGGCTATTTTGTGTGATTGTTCTTGTGTTGCGGTTTGTTTGTTTGTTTTTAACGTGAATGTTTGTTTGTTGTATGTGTAATGGGCTATTTTGTGTGATTGTTCTTGTGTTGTGTTTTTTGTTTTGTTTGTTTGTTTGTTTGTTTGTTTGTTTTTAACTTGAATGTTTGTTTGTTGTATGTGTAATGGGCTATTTTGTGTGATTTTTGTGTGTTGCTGTTTGTTTGTTTGTTTGTTTTTAACTTGAATGTTTGTTTGTTGTATGTGTAATGGGCTATTTTGTGTGATTTTTTTGTGTTGCTGTTTGTTTGTTTGTTTGTTTTTAACTTGAATGTTTGTTGTATGTGTAATGGGCTATTTTGTGTGATTGTTCTTGTGTTGTTTTTTGTTTGTTTGTTTGTTTTTAACTTGAATGTTTGTTGTATGTGTAATGGGTTATTTTGTGTGATTGTTCTTGTGTTGTTTTTTGTTTGTTTGTTTGTTTTTAACTTGAATGTTTGTTGTATGTGTAATGGGTTATTTTGTGTGATTTTTGTGTGTTGTTTTTTGTTTGTTTGTTTGTTTTTAACTTGAATGTTTGTTGTATGTGTAATGGGCTATTTTGTGTGATTGTTCTTGTGTTGCTGTTTGTTTGTTTGTTTGTTTTTAACTTGAATGTTTGTTGTATGTGTAATGGGCTATTTTGTGTGATTGTTCTTGTGTTGCTGTTTGTTTGTTTGTTTGTTTTTAACTTGAATGTTTGTTGTATGTGTAATGGGCTATTTTGTGTGATTTTTTTGTGTTGCTGTTTGTTTGTTTGTTTGTTTTTAACTTGAATGTTTGTTGTATGTGTAATGGGTTATTTTGTGTGATTGTTCTTGTGTTGTTTTTTGTTTGTTTGTTTGTTTTTAACTTGAATGTTTGTTTGTTGTGTGTGTAATGGGCTATTTTGTCTGATTGTTCTTGTGTTGTTTTCTTAACTTGAATGTTTGTTTGTGTGTTTGTTTGTGTGTATGTGTGTGTTGTTGTTTTGTTTGTTTGTTTTTATAAACATGGTTACTTTGAGGAAAGGTAATGACAGTCTGTATGTCAGCGAATCTGTTCTAGTTTGTAAACTTTTATTTTCTTTTATTTTCACTTCAAGCAATCACAGTGAAACGCAAACGAAAGCTGGAAAGTAATCTGGCACAACGAAAGCTGGAAAGTGATCGAGCAAAAATGGAAAATATTCCCCTAACATTGCATGTTTTTTGTTTTGTTTTGTTTTGTCTTTTTTTTTAAACACCCTGTGTAACACTCATGGTTAGTTTGCTTAAACGCACTGCCAGCCCTGGCTGGGTTTGTCCTACACATCTATATGGTCAAGATACTTTTGGCAAGAAAAAAAGTATATTTTGGCCTTTGGTCTGGCGACATGTTCTATGTCATTATGATCATAATAACAGCAGCAGCAACATCAACGGCAACAACAAAAACAGCAGCAACAACAACAACAACAACAAGCAAACAAACAACTACAAACAACCACAACAATAACCACAACAACAACAACAAGGTTGTGGTCTTTTTTGCTTGATATCTTGCTAAATCATTCCGTGCCCAGCATGCCGACAGTTGGGGAGAAACAGGAAAAATGTTTTGGTCATTATTTTTATTTTAGAGACTGATGACCTGCAAACATAAATAGTGTTGTTCTGTACACGTAACATTGAATAAACAGATGAATGACGTGAGAAGTTTAATAAATCAACAAGTGAAGTCAGCAATCACACATTGCCAGTCTCCACGTATGCTTTGTTCGTTTTTGTGGTTGCTGTTGTTTTTGTTGTTCGTTTTGTTGTTGTTGCTCCACCCCATATTTTGACTCCTATTCCGTTTCTGACAACATTTATAGTTTGTTGTTGTTGTTGTTGTTGTTGTTGTTGTTGTTGTTGTTGTTGTTTGTATTGGTGCTTTCCCATCAATTCACCAGTCAATGTAACTGTCTGTGACACACTGAACGAACGACCAAACCTGCCGACTAACACAGCATAACACCAACCAGTCAACTAACACAACAGTCACCCAGTGTATGGACACATTGTTTTACCCAGTCAACCAGTCAACTAACACAACAGTCACCCAGTGTATGGACACATTGTTTTACCCAGTCAACCAGTCAACTAACACAATAGTCACCCAGTGTATGGACACATTGTTTTACCCAGTCAACCAGTCAACTAACACAACAGTCACCCAGTGTATGGACACATTGTTTTACCCAGTCAACCAGTCAACTAACACAACAGTCACCCAGTGTATGGACACATTGTTTTACCCAGTCAACCAGTCAACTAACACAACAGTCACCCAGTGTATGGACACATTGTTTTACCCAGTCAACCAGTCAACTAACACAACAGTCACCCAGTGTATGGACACATTGTTTTACCCAGTCAACCAGTCAACTAACACAACAGTCACCCAGTGTATGGACACATTGTTTTACCCAGTCAACCAGTCAACTAACACAACAGTCACCCAGTGTATGGACACATTGTTTTACCCAGTCAACCAGTCAACTAACACAACAGTCACCCAGTGTATGGACACATTGTTTTACCCAGTCAACCAGTCAACTAACACAACAGTCACCCAGTGTATGGACACATTGTTTTACCCAGTCAACCAGTCAACTAACACAACAGTCACCCAGTGTATGGACACATTGTTTTACCCAGTCAACCAGTCAACTAACACAACAGTCACCAAGTGTATGGACACATTGTTTTACCCAGTCAACCAGTCAACTAACAAAGCAGTCACCCAGTGAGGGACACATTGTTTAACCCAACCAACCAACCAACCAGCCAACCAACCAACCAACCAACCAACCAACCAACCAGCCAACCAACCAACCAAACCACTCAGCTGACCAGTCCAGTTTAACTACCATGTAACCAAACAGATAACTTCCTTAATCCGGCCAACCAACCAAACACACATCCCAGCCATTCAGCTGACCAGTCCAGCATAACTACCACCTGACCAGATAAATAACCAAACACTGCCCCCACCCCCCCTTACACATCTATCTAACTGACCAACGAACCAACCATCAGCACAACCAATTAATCAGCTAACCAGTCAGCCAAACTTTATCCAAGCAACTTACCTACCTATCCAGCCTGTGTTCAGGTACCTGGATCTCTAATGTAATCACTGTCAGGTATTTGGCCGTTTATTTACGTTATTTGTTGTTTTGGTGTATCCTATTTGCTGCTGTCTTAATACAGGTCAATAAAGAACTGCAGATAATGTACATGTAAGTGTGCCAGTGTGCTGATGTCTGTTCTGTTGAAAAATAATGTTTAATTTGTCCTGTCCTTTCCTGTGTCTGTGACAGGGGATGCCCACTGGAGCAAGCTGTTGCACGTGGATGCATCAGACGAAGACATGCGACTGGTGCGCCGTCTGTCGAGCAAGCGTGTCAAGAATGACAAGAGTGACAAGAAGGACGAGAAGGAGAAGGAGAAGAAAGAAGGGGGCCAGAGATCCAGAGAACCTTCAAGAGAAAGAACCAGTAGCGGAACAGGGGATGGTGGAAGTGTCAGCGGATGTTTCGGGGGTGTGGGGGGCGGTTTAAGTGATGGCGGCTTCGTCAACGGCAGCAGTTCGGAAGGAACGTGCAGTGTTCGCGTCATCACCCCCAGACCTCGTTACGGCATTCTGACCGCTGTGACGTCACGCATACGTCAGTGGCTGGGTTCTCGGCGGAAGTACGAGATATCACCGCGAGAGACTGTGCCCAGCTCCACGCCGCCCCCCGACTCCCCACAGCAAGACAAGGTGTCGGTGAAGGAGGCCGCGCTTGAAGTGGACGCTGCCCTTAACCGCTGTGGGGCGGGCCGCCTCAGCCCCTGTGTGCCTCAACGCATGCCCAACGGGTACGCAGCCGCCGCAGCCGCAGAAACGGGCAAGATCCCCCTGCAGCGGTCGCCGTTGTCGAAACGAAATATAGAGCGACTCAAGTCACCCACCACCCCCTCCAAGGCCGGGTCCATGCTGAGCATGCTGACTCAGGCCATCACCAATTCTTCTTTAGCCAACGCTTCCGCCAGGATCACCTCCGCTGGGGGGACTAAAGGCAAGAACAAAAGCCCCGTGGACATTAAGATCGAGGTGGTGGACGTGTCGGAACACAGCCCCTCCCCTCTCTCCCCCTCCGCCAGCCGTCTGCTGGCGTCATCCCGACGTCATCTGTTACGTCAGTCTCGCAGCAAGCTGAAGGATCGTGCCGTGCTGGTGACGTCATTAGTGCCGTCAGGAGGGGGGCTTGGTCACCAGCCGTTGACCAGCACCATCAGCTGTCCCCCTCAGTCACACCCTGCCCCAGCTGCCAGCCCGGGTATTGGGAGCGTCACACCGGACCTGCCGTTACAGCGATGTCACTCCTGGCCACTGCCCCGTCGTAAAGCCATCCCTGGTGAGTGCAGGTGACGTCATGTGTGTGTGAGAGTTGTAGAATCACTGGTGAGTGCAGGTGACGTCATGTGTGTGAGAGAGTTGTAGCAATCACTGGTGAGTGCAGGTGACGTCATGTGTATGAGTGAGTTGTAGCAATCACTGGTGAGTGCAGGTGACGTCATGTGTGTCTGAGAGAGTTGTAGCAATCACTGGTGATGCAGGTGACGTCATGTGTGTGTGAGAGTTGTAGCAATCACTGGTGAGTGCAGGTGACGTCATGTGTGTGAGTGAGTTGTAGCAATTACTGGTGAGTGCAGGTGACGTCATAAGTGTGAGTTTCCCCTGCGGGGATACGGGGGGGGGGGGGGGGGGCTCTTTCAGTATAAATAGTATCCCCACCTTCTGGAAATTCTGTGCTAGAAATTTCCTCTTTTCTGTCACTCTCTTTGTTTCTTTCTTCCTCTTTTGCTTTCTGTCATTTCTTCCTATCATTTTCTGCATTGCTGGTCCATTCACCTGTATATGTTCGCTAAAGTCTTACGTACTTTTTCTTAGGATTGATAATTGGGTACATGTATTTAATGCATTTTTGGCTCTAGGGAGGTGAGATATGCGGAAGCAATTTTAGGTAATGTCTGCCCGTTTAGGTATGCTTAAATGTGTATTCAGGTATGTTTTTTAAAGTCCCCATGTGCGATAAATTGGACGGAGTCGTCAACGCTGGGGGCATGTCCCTGGATTATGTGCGCGAATGCATTGGTATGTGTACTAATTTTCTTTTCTTTTTTTCTTCCCATTGAAGTTTTGTGTGTTTTGAAGCGGTTATAGCCCTGATATGGCTCTACGCAGTCAGCTAGGCTTTAAACAACAATAACAGTAACAATGTGTGTGAGCGAATGGTTATCTATAGCCATCCGTACTGAGTGCAAGTGATGTCATGTGTGTGAGTGAGTTGTAGCAATCCCTGCTTAGTACATGTGTGTGTCATGTGTGTGTGTGTGTCATGTGTGTGTGTGTCATGTGTGTGAGTGAGTTGTAGCAATTCCTGCTTAGTACGTGTGTGTGTGTCATGTGTGTGAGTGAATAGTTATTTACAGCTATCCCTGGTGAGTGCATGTGATGTCGTGCATGTCAGTGAGTGATTATTTATAGCTATCCCTGCTGAGTGCATGTGATGTCATGTGAGTGATTATTTATAGCTATCCCTGCTGAGTGCGTGTGATGTCTTGTGAGTGAGTGGTTATTTATAGCTATCCCTGCTGAGTGTGTGTGTCATGTGAGTGGGTGGTTATTTATAGCTATCCCTGCTGAGTGTGTGTGATGTCATGTGACTGAGTGGTTATTTATAGCTATCCCTGTGGCTGTGATGTGTGATGATTGCTATCCCTGCTGAGTGGTGTGTTTGATGTGTTTTTTTATAGCTATCCCTGCTGAGTGCATGTGATGTCATGTCAGTGATTATTTATTGTTATCCCTGCTGAGTGCATGTGATGTCATGTCAGTGATTATTTATAGTTATCCCTGCTGAGTGCATGTGATGTCATGTCAGTGATTATTTATTGTTATCCCTGCTGAGTGCATGTGATGTCATGTCAGTGATTATTTATAGTTATCTCTGCTGAGTGCATGTGATGTCAGTCAGTGATTATTTATAGTTATCCCTGCTGAGTGCATGTGATGTCATGTCAGTGATTATTTATAGTTATCCCTGCTGAGTGCATGTGATGTCATGTCAGTGATTATTTATAGTTATCCCTGCTGAGTGCATGTGATGTCATGTGTGATATATGTTCCGTGAGTGAATGATTATAGCCATCCCTGCTGAGTGTATGTCCTGCATCTGTATGAGTGGATATTTATAGTAGTCGTCCCTGGTGGGTGCATGTGGTGTGTCATCTGTGTGAGCGAATGGTTACTTACAGACATGAAATAGCCCGCAGTTAATTCCCCACAACGTATACATCGTGATCGTAGGCCGTGGTATATAAATAATTGGAGATGTGAAGAGCTGACAGGTCATTGCTCTCTGTCTGTCTGTCTGTCTGTCTGTCTGTCTGTCTGTCTGTCTGTCTCATTCTGTGTCATTCTGTCTCTGTCTCTCTCATTCTGTCTTTCTGTCTGTCCCTGTCTCTGTCTGTCCCTCTCTCTCTCTCGGTGCGCGCGTGCGTGCGCAGTTCCCCTCTTGTCTTTCTGTCTCTGTCTCTGTCACTGACTCTCTCTCTCTCCTCACACACACACACACACACACACTCTCTCTCTTTCTCTCTCTCTCCTCTTTCTCTCTCTCTCTTTCTTTCTCTCTCTCTTTCATCTCTCCCTCTCTCACTCACTGTCAGATTAACATTATTTAATATGAAAATACATTTTTGTTGAATGGAACTGGGAGACTCCTAAAGAGACAGACACATAAACTTCAGATATCTGTCTAAATAGTTTCCTGTGTTTGAATAGAAATAGAACACTAAAGCCTGTGTCTAAATAGTCTCCAGTGTTTGAATAGAGATAGAACACTAAAGCCTGTGTCTAAATAGTCTCCAGTGTTTGAATAGAGATAGAACACTAAAGCCTGTGTCTAAATAGTCTCCAGTGTTTGAATAGAGATAGAACACTAAAGCCTCTGTCTAAATATTCTCCTGTGTTTGAATAGACATAGAACACTAAAGCCTGTGTCTAAATAGTCTCCTGTGTTTGAATAGAGATAGAACACTAAAGCCTGTGTCTAAATAGTCTCCAGTGTTTGAATAGACATAGAACACTAAAGCCTGTGTCTAAATATTCTCCTGTGTTTGAATAGACATAGAACACTAAAGCCTCTGTCTAAATATTCTCCTCTGTTTGAATAGAAATAGAACACTAAAGCCTCTGTCTAAATAGTCTCCTGTGTTTGAATAGAGATAGAACACTAAAGCCTGTGTCTAAATAGTCTCCAGTGTTTGAATAGACATAGAACACTAAAGCCTGTGTCTAAATATTCTCCTGTGTTTGAATAGACATAGAACACTAAAGCCTCTGTGTAAATATTCTCCTGTGTTTGAATAGAGATAGAACACTAAAGCCTGTGTCTAAATAGTCTCCTGTGTTTGAATAGAGATAGAACACTAAAGCCTGTGTCTAAATAGTCTCCTGTGTTTGAATAGACATAGAACACTAAAGCCTCTGTCTAAATAGTCTCCTGTGTTTGAATAGAAATAGAACACTAAAGCCTGTGTCTAAATAGTCTCCAGTGTTTGAATAAAGATGGAACACTAAAGCCTGTGTCTAAATAGTCTCCAGTGTTTGAATAAAGATGGAACACTAAAGCCTGTGTCTAAATAGTCTCCAGTGTTTGAATAAAGATGGAACACTAAAGCCTGTGTCTAAATAGTCTCCTGTGTTTGAATAGACATAGAACACTAAAGCCTCTGTCTAAATAGTCTCCTGTGTTTGAATAGACATAGAACACTAAAGCCTCTGTCTAAAATTAATAGTCTCCTTTGTTTGAATAGACATAGAACACTAAAGCCTCTGTCTAAATAGTCTCCAGTGTTTGAATAGAGATAGAACACTAAAGCCTGTGTCTAAATAGTCTCCAGTGTTTGAATAGACATAGAACACTAAAGCCTGTGTCTAAATAGTCTCCAGTGTTTGAATAGAGATAGAACACTAAAGCCTGTGTCTAAATAGTCTCCAGTGTTTGAATAGACATAGAACACTAAAGTCTGTGTCTAAATAGTCTCCAGTGTTTGAATAGACATAGAACACTAAAGCCTGTGTCTAAATAGTCTCCAGTGTTTGAATAGACATAGAACACTAAAGTCTGTGTCTAAATAGTCTCCTCTGTTTGAATAGAGATAGAACACTAAAGCCTGTGTCTAAATAGTCTCCTCTGTTTGAATAGAGATAGAACACTAAAGTCTGTGTCTAAATATTCTCCTGTGTTTGAATAGACATAGAACACTAAAGCCTGTGTCTAAATAGTCTCCAGTGTTTGAATAGACATAGAACACTAAAGCCTGTGTCTAAATAGTCTCCAGTGTTTGAATAGACATAGAACACTAAAGTCTGTGTCTAAATAGTCTCCTCTGTTTGAATAGAGATAGAACACTAAAGCCTGTGTCTAAATAGTCTCCTCTGTTTGAATAGAGATAGAACACTAAAGTCTGTGTCTAAATATTCTCCAGTGTTTGAATAGAGATAGAACACTAAAGCCTCTGTCTAAATATTCTTCTGTGTTTGAATAGACATAGAACACTAAAGTCTGTGTCTAAATAGTCTCCTGTGTTTGAATAGGCATAGAACACTAAAGCCTATGTCTAAATAGTCTCCTCTGTTTGAATAGACATAGAACACTAAAGCCTGTGTCTAAATAGTCTCCTGTGTTTGAATAGACATAGAACACTAAAGTCTGTGTCTAAATAGTCTCCAGTGTTTGAATAGAGATAGAACACTAAAGCCTATGTCTAAAAAATCTCCTTTGTTTGAATAGAAATAGACCACTAAAGCCTGTGTCTAAATAGTCTCCTAATAGTCTCCTTTGTTTGAAAAGAGCTGGAACACTAATGCCTCTGTTTAAATATTTAGTCTCCTTTGTTTGAATAGAGATGGAACACTAATGCCTCTGTTTAAATATTTAGTTTCCTTTGTTTGAATAGAGATGGAACACTGATGCCTTTCATTCGTCAAGCGCAGTGATCTTTGTTTATCGGGAGTTATTATATCAGACAGGCCAAGTTGGCTCAGAGGTAGAGAACTCGCCTTCTGATCTGCCTGCATGAGTTAGCGCTGGTGCCAACCACGTCCATGGAATGTAAATGTGCGTGTGGCCTCCAGTCTACCCAGCTGTGAATGGATACCTGACTGTCTTCACAGTTAGGGAAAGGTAAAGCAGTGAGGAAGAGGAGATGGACACCGTCTCCAGAATGCTGGCGCGAGAAAAATTGAGGTCTCTACCATCTCACTCTCCTACGACGTCAGGGTTATGGGACAACCTGACCTTTGTATTTTTTTGAATTTATTTATGTATTTATTTATTTTTTGCAAGTAAAGGGGTGGAAGGGAGAGGAGGGAACAATCGCTCAAATTTTGTTCGTAGCATTTTTACATGTTCTGTCTCACCTTCTTTTCTATCTCCCCCTCCCCCAACAACAACAGTAACAACAAGAATAAAACAGCACTTCCCTCTACAACTCGGATGTACTCCTACATGGGCCAGTTTCTCTCTCTGTCTCTGTCTGGCCCGCGCGTGAGTGTATATGGGTGTGTGTGTGTGGGTGTGGGTGTGTAAAAAAGATTTTGGTTTGCCTAAACCTAGACAAATTATTGGCCTGAATGTAGGAACACTGTTCTGATATTTTTTTGTTTGTTTGCATTATGTAGTACTGATAAAATGGATGATTGTTCATTATATATGATTTGAATATGTTCGACTGTTCAAGGAATGGATGTTCGATATTTTTTTTTGATTATGCGTGAAGAATTTGCGCACATACAAAGAGTGGATTATGTGTCGCACTACTGGAAAATTGTTATCCCCCTTGTCAAAAGACCTTTTCGGGTAATGACAATAAACAGTTTCAGTTTCAGTTTCAGTTTGTCTGTCTATCGTTCTCTCTCTCGCACGCTCGTGCACGCTGTCTCTCGCTCTGTCTCTGTCTTTCTCTCTTCTTTTCCCTTCTCTTCTTTTTCTCTCTCTCTCTCTCTCTTTCTCTCTCTCTCTCTCGTTGTTAATTTTAGGAGTTCCAACAATAGACTGACCATTAGACCCCGAACACCACAGCAGCAGGCCATAAGAGTGCCAGAAATAGCCCTGCGTGTTTTTGATACAGACCTGTTGGATGTTTTATACCACCCGGTTCAAACATACACGGCATGCAGTCCGTCGCACAGAAATCTAAGCTGGGAGCAAGAGAAAGTGCCAGAAACCATGCAAAGTGCCAGAAGCCATGCCGAGTCACTGTGACGTTCATTTTAGATCGATGACATCTTTTTGACATTGACGTCACTGTTGCGCCAGGCACTTCAGTGATATTGTGTTCCAGGTGTTGTTCTTTTCGAAGGAGTTAGATCGATGAAAAGCGCAACAGCTGTGTGGGATGAAAGTGAAGCTGAGCGGACGGTGTGTAGGAGGTGGGAAGGAGTGATTTAGGCCGTCATTATTTATGTCACAGAGGACAGTCGGTTACTAGAACACAGGCATAAACTGGAAAAAGACACATACCCAAAAAGAAAAAAAAAAGGAAAAAGGGGGAAAAGCCTTACAAACAAAGAAGCAAGCAAGCAAACAAACTAAACGCCAGTTTGCCAAGTTTAATCAATCCTTTAACTCCCGCACCCTATCTACCAACTGCAAAACCTTAACCCTTTGATTCTCTCACCCTACCCACCAGGAAGCTGGTGGATAGGGTAAGGGAATGAAGGGTTAAGTTTTTGCTTTACTAGCATGGTTGACAATACAGGATGCTGGAGTCAAAGGGTTAAAAATGTGTGCGTTACGACTTATTCCAGTGTTCCAAAGTCATGAGAAGACGGGATTGTGTACAGGAAAACATCATGACTAAATGTATCGTCTGTATATACGGGTGTGTAGATGGTAGTGTCTTCATCACATTGATCCAGTGTCCACCCGTTGACTCTTTTAACACGTCATCAGTGATGATTGTAATCATCCACGACCGTCTAAAACGCGAATATGATTTTACCAACTGTTTCTCACTTATTTGTGGGCAGTTGTGAGGCGATTGATGTCATCCTGATTTGACTGAAATTTGTGAACTTGTACAGTATTGCTACATATTGTACAGTATTGCTACATATTGTACAGTATTGCTACATATTGTACAGTATTGCTATATATTGTATAGTATTGCTATACATTGTACAGTGTTGCTATATATTGTACAGTATTGCTATATATTGTACAGTATTGCTATATATTGTACAGTATTGCTATATATTGTACAGTATTGCTATACATTGTACAGTATTGCTATATATTGTATAGTATTGCTATATATTGTACAGTATTGCTATATATTGTATAGTATTGCTATATATTGTACAGTATTGTTATATATTGTACAGTATTGCTATATATTGTACAGTATTGCTATATATTGTACAGTATTGCTATATATTGTACAGTATTGCTATATATTGTACAGTATTGCTATATATTGTACAGTATTGCTATACATTGTACAGTATTGCTATATATTGTATAGTATTGCTATATATTGTACAGTATTGCTATATATTGTATAGTATTGCTATATATTGTACAGTATTGCTATATATTGTATAGTATTGCTATATATTGTACAGTATTGCTACATATTGTATAGTATTGCTATATATTGTACAGTATTGCTATATATTGTATAGTATTGCTATATATTGTACAGTATTGCTATATATTGTATAGTATTGCTATATATTGTAAAGTATTGCTATATATTGTACAGTATTGCTATATATTGTACAGTATTGCTATATATTGTACAGTATTGCTATACATTGTACAGTATTGCTATATATTGTACAGTATTGCTACATATTGTACAGTATTGCTATATATTGTATAGTATTGCTATATATTGTACAGTATTGCTATATATTGTACAGTATTGCTATATATTGTACAGTATTGCTATATATTGTACAGTATTGCTACATATTGTACAGTATTGCTATATATTGTATAGTATTGCTATATATTGTACAGTATTGCTATATATTGTACAGTATTGCTATATATTGTATAGTATTGCTATATATTGTACAGTATTGCTATATATTGTACAGTATTGCTATATATTGTACAGTATTGCTATGGAATAGGACCATATGGTTTAGGAGAACGAAATGAGAGAGGTGACATGCTGGCTCTGTTTTGTCAGGCAAATGAGATGAACATCACAAATACTTTTTTCCAACAACCACTGCGCAGAAGATACACATGGATCTCTCCAGGAGACAGGTGTCGTAATCAGATTGATTATATTATCATTGACAGATCCTGGAAATCAACTGTCCTCAATGCAAAAACAAAGCCTGGAACAGACTGCGACACGGATCACATTCTTGTGACAACCAAATTAAGAATGAAAATATTGAAGAAGCCTAAAACCAAAACTACGCCAAAGTTCGACATATCAAAATTAGAAAACCCTGAGCTGGCGTTAGAATTCAGTATAGAAACAAGTAATCGTTTCTTAAAGTTACTTGAAGTTTGGGATGAAAATGACTCATATCCTGATGAAATCTGGACAGACATAAAAAACACACTGACCAAAATCTCTGAAGAAAAACTAGGAAAAGAAGAAAAAAGGAAAAAAGCTAAGCCCTACATAAGTCAGGAAGTGATAGATCTGGCAGAAAAGAAAAGTCAAGCTCGAAAGCAGGGAGAGCGGGAAAAATACTCAGCACTGAAAAGGGAAATAAAAAGTAAAGTCAGAAGAGACAAAGCAAATTGGCTGGCACAAGAATGCAGTAAAATCAATGAACACAACGAAAACAGGAAGTCGAGGGAGCTCTTCAAACAAATAAAAAAAGTGAAAAAAACAAATTTCAAAGCAACAAACCAATGCATCAACAACAAGGATGGTCACACTCTGACTGAACCAGATGATGTCTTGGATAGGTGGAACGAATATGGCACATCACTTTTTGGCAAGCCTGACAGCCATGAAAATAATTTAGAGCCAAATTTGGAATTGATCCCTGGAGATACGGAACCTGAACCTCTGCTCAGCGAAGTTGAATCTGCCATTAAAGATCTAAAATGCAGAAAGTCTCCTGGTCTTGACAATATTCCTGGAGAGTTGTTGAAACACTCAGGTGATGGTGGACTCAAAGTAATGCATCACTTATGCTGCAAGATATGGAAGACTTGTCAGTGGCCTACAGACTGGAAGCTCCAAGAATTTGTCATGTTACATAAGAGTGGAAATGTCAAAGACTGCAACAATTATAGAACAATTGCACTGATCAGTCATGCCAGTAAAATACTGCTGATAATAATTTTAAACAGGTTAAAGCCAAAAGTAGAGGAAGAGCTATCCGACTGTCAGGCAGGCTATAGGAAAAACAGGGGAACAATAGATATGCTGTTTGTACTCCAGATATTGATAGAAAAGATTAGAAACACAGACCAAGAGATGTTCATCGTTTTCATTGACTACAGCAAAGCATTTGATAGCGTGATTCACCAAAGTCTTTTCCACTTCATGATCAAAATGGGTTTTCCAAGACATCTGGTTTCCCTCATAGCTTCATTATATAATGATCAAAAAGCAACAATCAGATGGAATAATCAAAACTGCAAATTTTTTAACATCACTAAAGGGGTAAGGCAAGGTTGCATCCTGTCTCCACATCTCTTCAGCATATACACTGAACATATCATGAGAGAAGCAGACATAGAAGACATGGGAGTAAATATTGGTGGTAGAAACCTGTCAAATTTACGCTACGCAGATGACACAGGATTACTGGCAGACAACATTACAGGCTCTAGGAGGATCCTGTACAGGGTAGACCGGGTTGGAAAGGCAGCTGGGCTGGACTTAAATTCAAAGAAGACAAAGGTTATGCATGTTGCAGGCAAATATAACACTAGACAGGACCAGATCATGCTAAACCAAGTCCCTCTAGAAAATGTCAAGGACTTTAGATATTTAGGTTCAGTCAAGACACACGATGGAACATGCTCAAAAGACATAAAGATGAGAATTGGAATGGCCAAGAACAGTATGGTTCAATTGAACAATATTTGGAAAGACCACAGCATAACAGCAGACCTTAAGATAAAACTCTTAAAATGTCTTGTCTGGCCAGTGATGTTATACGGCTGCGAGGCATGGACAATGAAGAAAGAGGATGAAAGACGAGTGGAAGCAGCAGAGCTGTGGTTTTACCGAAGACTGCTGAGGGTCAAATGGACGGATAGGCGCTCAAATGAAAGCATACTGAATGAGTTGGGTACTACACGCAAGCTTCTAGTACTCATACAACGGAGGAAACTGAAATATGTTGGACACGCAATCCGTAATGAGAGAACAGACTTGATGTCCACTGTCCTCCAAGGTAAAGTGGAAGGAAAGAGAAACAGAGGACGGCCACCTGCATCACTTGCTAGAAACATCACAAACATCAGTGGCAAGAAACTCCAGGAGGTGGTCAGACTTAGCCAAGATCGAGAGTGCTGGAGGCAACTTGTGAGGACATCATGTGCAGCGGCCAACACTGTTCCCGGTGACGCCGACAGGTGAGACAGGTGAGATTGCTATATATTGTACAGTATTGCTACATATTGTACAGTATTGCTATATATTGTATAGTATTGCTATATATTGTACAGTATTGCTATATATTGTACAGTATTGCTATATATTGTATAGTATTGCTATATATTGTACAGTATTGCTATATATTGTACAGTATTGCTATATATTGTATAGTATTGCTATATATTGTACAGTATTGCTGTATATTGTACAGTATTGCTATATATTGTATAGTATTGCTATATATTGTACAGTATTGCTATATATTGTACAGTATTGCTATATATTGTACAGTATTGCTATATATTGTACAGTATTGCTATATATTGTACAGTATTGCTACATATTGTACAGTATTGCTGTATATTGTACAGTATTGCTATATATTGTACAGTGTTGCTATATATTGTACAGTATTGCTATATATTGTACAGTATTGCTATATATTGTACAGTATTGCTACATATTGTACAGTATTGATGTATATTGTACAGTATTGCTATATATTGTACAGTATTGCTATATACTGTACAGTATTGCTACATATTGTACAGTATTGCTGTATATTGTACAGTATTGCTACATATTGTACAGTATTGCTGTATATTGTACAGTATTGCTACATATTGTACATTATTGCTGTATATTGTACAGTATTGCTATATATTGTACAGTATTGCTACATATTGTACAGTATTGCTGTATATTGTACAGTATTGCTACATATTGTACAGTATTGCTGTATATTGTACAGTATTGCTATATATTGTACAGTATTGCTACATATTGTACAGTATTGCTGTATATTGTACAGTGTTGCTATATATTGTACAGTATTGCTGTATATTGTACAGTATTGCTATATATTGTACAGTATTGCTATATACTGTACAGTATTGCTGTATATTGTACAGTATTGCTATATATTGTACAGTACTGCTATATATTGTACAGTATTGCTATATATTGTACAGTATTGCTATATATTGTACAGTATAGCTATATATTGTACAGTATAGCTATATATTGTGCAATATTGTTATTGTACAGTATTGCTATATATTGTACAGTATTGCTATATATTGTACAGTATTGCTATATATTGTGCAATATTGCTATTGTACCATATTGCTATATATTGTACAGTATTGCTATATATTGTACAGTATAGCTATATATTGTGCAATATTGCTATTGTACAGTATTGCTATATATTGTACAGTATTGCTATATATTGTACACTACTGCTATATATTGTACAGTATTGCTATATAATGTACAGTATTGCTATATATTGTACAGTATTGCTATATATTGTACAGTATTGCTATATATTGTACAGCATTGCTATAATGTACAGTATTGCTATATATTGTGCAGTATTGCTATATATTGTACAGTATTGCTATATATTATACAGTATTGCTGTATATTGTACAGTATTGCTATATATTGTACAGCATTGCTATATAATGTACAGTATTGCTATATATTGTACAGTATTGCTATATATTGTACAGTATTGCTATATATTGTACAGTATTGCTATATATTGTACAGTATTGCTATATATTGTACAGTATTGCTATATATTGTACAGTATAGCTATATATTGTACAGTATTGCTATATATTGTACAGTATTGCTATATATTGTACAGTATTGCTATACACTGTACAGTATTGCTATATATTGTACAGTATTGCTATATATTGTACGTATTGCTATGTATGCTTCATGGTTGTTCTTATGATAGAGCCATGGACTCGGGAGTCCGGTATCTGGAGTACAACCCCAGCCACAACATTAAAAACTGACCTGTTCGCTGTCCATCTTAATGTTTCTATCATTCTTGTGGTGTCAGCTTAGTGTTTCAACCCCCACCCCTTTCCCACCTTCTCCAATTTCAAGACCTTGCCAATGCATAGGGTTTTGCGCAGGCTCAGGTAGTCTGCCATAACTTGTTGGCAGGTTTGGATGGAGCACATACGGAATTGTCCGAGTGCGATGAATTCCTTTTGAACAAATTCCGAACTTCATGAACAAAGCACAAGACTTCAGTGGTTGTTGTGACATCTTTGTGCCTGAGTCAATACCCTGCCACACACGGGATAAAGCTGATTGTCTTATTGGAAAAAACGGGTGTCATCATCAGCTCTCAAGGCTGATTGTCTTATTGGAAAAAAACGGGTGTCATCATCAGCTCTCAAGGCTGATTGTCTTATTGGAAAAAACGGGTGTCCATCATCAGCTCTCAAGGCTGATTGTCTTATTGGAAAAAACGGGTGTCATCATCAGCTTCAAGGCTGATTGTCTTATTGGAAAAAACGGGTGTCATCATCAGCTCTCAAGGCTGATTGTCTTATTGGAAAAAACGGGTGTCATCATCAGCTCTCAAGGCTGATTGTCTTATTGGAAAAAACGGGTGTCATCATCAGCTCTCAAGGCTGATTGTCTTATTGGAAAAAACGGGTGTCATCATCAGCTCTCAAGGCTGATTGTCTTATTGGAAAAAAACGGGTGTCATCATCAGCACTCAATCTGATGGACATGGAAAAAACGGTTGTCTCATCGATCGACCTAAAGGCGATTGTCTTTAGCCTGAGTAAAAACGGGTGCCATCATCAGCACTCAAGGCTGATTGTCTTATTGGAAAAAACGGGTGTCATCATCAGCACTCAAATCATGTGGACAGGAGAAAAACTGTTTGTCTCATCTGGGTATCGACCCTGAGACCATTGGCTTTCCAGGCAGGCTGTAGTACTGTGAGCACTGGACCGCTAAGCCACGCTGCTTGGTTGGAGCGTTATATTTGCCCTCTTTCTATAAAGTTGCCGTCTTGCGTGTGTGTCTGCTTTGGTAAGTTGTAGTCCTATCGTCTGTTTGATCTTCGTTGTGATGAATGCCGCCTGCTCCTTATGGCGAAATTAGCTAGAGGCTGTTATCCCCAGTAAAGCCGCAGGCTGTTTAGCCGACCCATTTAGTTGTGTGACATTTTGAAGCGAAATTAGTCGCCACTTTGCCTCCTTGTTAAGTGTGCTCTGTGTACAGTCGGTGATATTTGTTCTTCTAACACCTAACACCGCATATATGTCGGTCTGGAATGTATTCACTCCAGTGCTTTAATAGGAACACTTAGATGATTCAAGGGCGAAAAACGTCCAGTGTTTTAATTTTTAAAACATCAGAGTAGCCATTGGTTTAGGAGTGAAGATTGAGCACATAGATAAACCAATGGCGAAAAACTCAATGTTGTCATAGAACAGATTAGTCGTCGGTTGAGATATGTTGGACAGAGAGAGAGAGAGAGAAGAATACGAAGAGAGAGAGGATGGAGAGATAGAGATATATAGAGAGATAATACGAACAGAGAGAGGGAGAGGGAGAGAGAGACACACACACACAGAATACGAAGACAGAGGAGTCAGAGATAGAGTACGAAGAGAGAGACAGAGAGAGGGAATACGCAGAGAGAGAGAGAGAGAGTACCAAGAGAGAGAGAGAGAGGGGGGGGGGGGGAGAGTTCAAAGAGAGAGAAAGAGAAAATACGAAGACAGACAGACAGATAGAATACGAAGACAGACAGACAGAATACGAAGACAGACAGACAGAATACGAAGACAGACAGACAGAAGACAAAACAGACAGACAGAAGAATACGAAGACAGACAGACAGAGAGACGAAGACAGGAAGAGAAATACGAAGAGAGAGAGAGAGAGAGCGAGAAGGGCGGAGGGAACCAAAGGAGCAGAAATGGGTGGAAGGGAAACCCGTTACGTTGTTTACTGCCCATGTCAACACACAACGCCATCACAGCGATGGAAACAGTCAGCAGGAAATCATTCACATGACATGGCACCGTGCAGACACAGGGGAGGGAGAGTGGGTACATGGCAATAAATAGTAGAGATCAAATAAACATGGTTGCTTTTGTTATTTTTTTTGTACTTATGTTTTATTTATTTAGTTATTTTATCTGCTCAGAGATATTAAGTACACACACACACACACAACACACACACACACACACACCACACACACACACACACACACAACACACATCAACATACACATAAAGCAAAGGGACATAACAGAACAAAGCATGAAACAAGAAAAAAAGCGTAACAGTTTTAAAAAAAGGCTAAAGGGGAAAAAGGGTATAAACACAGAAACAAAAGGTCTATAAACACAAAACAAAAGGCTATAAACACAGAAACAAAAGGCTATAAACACAGAAACAAAAGGCTATAAACACAGAAACAAAAGGCTTATAAACAAGAAACAAAAGGCTATAAACACAGAAACAAAAGGCTATAACAGAAACAAAGGCTATAACAGAAAAAAAAGGCTATAAACAGAAACAAAAGGCTATAACAGAACAAAAGGCTATAACAAAACAAAAGGCTATAAACCAGAAACAAAAGGCTATAAACACAGAAACAAAAGGCTATACAGAAACAAAAGGCTTAACAGAAACAAAAGGCTATAACACAGAACAAAAGGCTATAACACAAACAAAAGGCTATAACAGAAACAAAAGGCTATAAACAGAAACAAAAGGTTATAAACACAGAAACAAAAGGCTATAAACACAGGAACAAAAGGTATAAACACAGAAACAAAAGGCTATAAACCAGAAACAAAAGGCTATAAACACAGAAACAAAAGGCTATAACAGAAACAAAAGGCTTATAAACACAGAAACAAAAGGCTATAAACACAGAAACAAAAGGCTATAAAACGAACAAAAGGCTATAACAAGGAAACCGGACGTTATAACAGAAACAAAAGGCTAATTAAAACACAGACAAAGGAAAACAAAAAGGCATATAAACACAGAAACAAAAGGCTATAACAGAATAAAAAAGGCTATAACAGAAACAAAAGGCTATAAAAAGGTATAAAACACAGGCTATAACAAAACAAGGCTATTAACACAGGAACAAAAGGCTATAAACAGAAACAAAAGGCTATAACACACAGGAAACAAAAGGCTATAAACAGGAAACAAAAGGCTATAACAGAAACAAAAGGCTTATAAACACAGAAACAAAAGGCTTATAACAGAAAAAAAGGCTTATAAACAAAGAAACAAAAAGGCTTATAAACACAGGAACAAAAGGCTATAACAGAAACAAAAGGCTATAAACACAGAAACAAAAAGGCTATAACAGAAACAAAAGGCTATAACAAAAACAAAAGGCTATATAAACACAGAAACAAAAGGCTATAACAGAAACAAAAGGCTATAAACAGAAACAAAAGGCTATAACAGAAACAAAAGGCTATAACAGAAACAAAAGGCTATAACAGAAACAAAAGGCTATAACAGAAACAAAAGGCTATAACAGAAACAAAAGGTATAAAACACAGAAACAAAAGGCATTATAAACAGAAACAAAAGGCTTAAAAAAAACAGGTAAAACAAGGCAAAACAGAAACAAAAGGCTATAACAGAAACAAAAGGCTATAACAGAAACAAAAGGATGTAAACTCAGAAACAAAAGGCTATAAACAGAACAAAAGGTTATAAACACAGGAACAAAAGTCTATTAACATAGAAACAAATGGCTATAAACACACAAAAAAGGCTATAAACACAGAAACAAAAGTCTATAAACATAGAAACAAATGGCTATAAACACACAAAAAGGCTATAAACACAGAAACAAAAGGCTATAAACACATAAATAAGTCTATACACACACAAACAAAAGGCTATAAACACACGAACAAAAAGCCATAAACACATAAATATCTACAAACACACAAACAGAAGTCTATAAAGACACAAACAGAAGACAATAAACACAGGAACAAAAGGCTATAAACACAAACAAAAGGCTATAAACATACAAACAGAAGGCTATAAACACAGAAACAAAGGCTATGAATACATAAACAAAAGCCTATAAGCACATGAACAAAAGGCTATCAAAAAATATATATAAACACACAAAAGGCTGTAAACACAAACAAAAGGCTACAAACATAGAAACAAAAGGCTATAACACAAACAAAAGGTTATAAACACACAAACAAAAGGCTATAAACACACAAACAAAAGGTTATAAACACACAAACAAACGGCTATAAACACACAAAAGGCTGTAAACACACAAACAAAAGACTATAACACAAACAAAAGGTTATAAACACACAAACAAAAGGCTATAACACACAAACAAAAGGTTATAAACACACAAACAAAAGGCTATAAACACACGAACAAAAGGCTACAAACACAAACAAAAGGATATAAACACACAAACAAAAGGATATAAACACAAACAAAAGGCTATAAACACACGAACAAAAGGCTATAAACACACAAACAAAAGGCTATAAACACAAACAAAAGGCTATAAACACACAAAGGCTATAAACACAAACAAAAGGCTATAAACACACGAACAAAAGGCTACAAACACACAAACAATAGGCTATAAACACAAACAAAAGGCTATAAACACAAACAAAAGGCTACAAACACACAAAAGGCTATAAACACACAAAAGGCTATAAACACAAAGGAAAGGCTTATAAACACACAAAAGGCTATAAACACAAACAAAAGGCTATATAAA
>JAPXFY010000016.1:4399085-4401585 GCA_030674185.1 Monoplex corrugatus
TTTCTATTCCAAGAACCACACTGTATTATTTCTATTCCAAGAACCACACTGCATAATTTCTGTACCAAAAACCACACTGTATTATTTCTATTCCAAGAACCACACTGTATTATTTCTATTCCAAGAACCACACTGTATTATTTCTGTTCCAAGAATGACAAGTATATCCATTTTGTGATGCAGTGACATATCACACTGTTGGCATGGAAACAGCTTGAAACCCAGAAAAGACGTACACAGTGATTATTGTATGGAGAATCTTTGATACGTTTTAACTTCTTATGTGGCAGAAACACTCAGCCCCACAGCATGACACCCAGAAAATCAGTTTTGTGCTGAGTGTTGTGCATTTATTCTTTGTTGTCTTCTGTATGCATTTGACAAAGAACAGTTGGCGGAAAGTTTGCGTCTGTCTTGTTTTGTTATATTACACACGCATTTTAATTCTGATTTTGTGTCTGTCTGGTTGGTGGTTGTGTGAACGTTTACAATCACTTTGGTTCACATTTGAAAAAGACAGACAGGCAGACAGAGATAAACAAACAAACAAGATTAGACACACACAGTAAATACAAAAACACTTTGTCTCATTGTATCGTTGTAATATTTGTCTAATTGTGATGTTGTTATGTATTTCGTCATGGTAAATATGTGATGACTTTTTTTCCTACCCCGTCTTCTGATGGGAGTGTGTGTCACTACTGACCTCACACCGTTTATGTTGGCCGTGTCCAACTCACCATCAGACCCAGCGATACTGAGGTCACCTTAAGAGCACGACCAGAAGGGCCATAGGTTGTGGGACACGTTTGGTGATGTTGTGAAGATTACTGCCATGTACAGGAATAGGAGGGGGGGGGGGGGGATGTGATAATTACTCTATTTCACCTTGAAACACGTACAAGTTGAATAAACACGATGCTGGTGTTGTCTGAAAAGTGTAAAAGTTGAATAAACAGCGTGTTGATGTTGTCTGAAAAGTGTAAAAATTGGATAAGGACACTGTTGATATTGTCTGAAAAGTGTAAAAGTTGAATAAACAGTATATTGATGTTGTCTGAAGGTGTACAAGTTGAATTAACTGTATGTTGATGTTTTCTGAAAAGGGTAAAAGTTGAATAAACAGTGTGTTGATGTTGTCTGAAAAATGTAAACCTTGAATAAATACGCTGTTGATGTTGTCTGAAAAGTGTAAAAATGTAAAAGTTGAATAAACACACTTTGATGTTGTCAGAAAAATGTAAAAGTTGACTAAACAGTTTGTTGATGTTGTTTGTTGCCCAGTGCCGGACTGACGGGCCAGGAGTCACTGGAGGACTGTTCCATCAGCTTTGAGGACTTGGAGCTGGGAGAGTGCATCAAGACCGGCAGGAGGTGTAAAATTTACAGGTAAGATGTAATGGCAGAAGGACATAACTCCTGAGAATTATCTCCCATGTTGTATAGAAGTTCTCAAATTTAACACAGTTTGCACTACCCATTCAGCTGGCATAGAAGCAGATACAAAGTACAAAAACAGCTCAGAGGAGTGTTCTGAGCTTACGGTTTTTGTACTTTGCATCTGCTTCTATGCAAGCTGAATGGGCAGTGCAAACTGTGTTAGATTTGAGAACTTCTATACAACATGGGAGATAATTCTCAGGAGTTATGTCCTTTGATTAATATCATAAAAATTCTCCCTGCTTCCCTCTTATTTCTTTGGTAATGGCAGAAGGTGTAAAATTTACAGGTAAGATGTAATGGCAGGAGGTGTAAAATTTATAGGTAAGATGTAATGGCAGGAGGTGTAAAATTTACAGGTAAGATGTAATGGCAGGAGGTGTAAAATTTACAGGTAAGATGTAATGGCAGGAGGTGTAAAATTTACAGGTAAGATGTAATGGCAGAAGGTGTAAAATTTACAGGTAAGATGTAATGGCAGGAGGTGTAAAATTTATAGGTAAGATGTAATGGCAGAAGGTGTAAAATTTACAGGTAAGATGTAATGGCAGAAGGTGTAAAATTTATAGGTAAGATGTAATGGCAGAAGGTGTAAAATTTATAGGTAAGATGTAATGGCAGGAGGTGTAAAATTTATAGGTAAGATGTAATGGCAGAAGGTGTAAAATTTACAGGTAAGATGTAATGGCAGAAGGTGTAAAATTTACAGGTAAGATGTTATGGCAGAAGGTGTAAAATTTATAGGTAAGATGTAATGGCAGGAGGTGTAAAATTTATAGGTAAGATGTAATGGCAGAAGGTGTAAAATTTATAGGTAAGATGTAATGGCAGGAGGTGTAAAATTTACAGATAAGATGTAATGGCAGAAGGTGTAAAATTTACAGGTAAGATGTAATGGTAGGAAGTGTAAAATTTACAGGTCTGCCTAACAGGTTATAGGTTCTCGTCTTTGTCTCTCTTTGTCTTTGTCTGTTTCTGTCTGTCTGTCTGTCTGTCTGTCTCTCTCTCTCTCTCTCTCTCGTTTTTCTTCTGTGTCCCCTTCTCGATGTCTGTCTCTCTC
>JAPXFY010000016.1:4406585-4411585 GCA_030674185.1 Monoplex corrugatus
TACATTTACAACAAAACGTCTGCCATGCTTACCGTTAATAAAAACAGACACCTGATACTGTGTATTCAGATTTTATGACATTGTCAGTGTAAGTAAAGAAACATGATAGCCAGTCTGACTTCTTAACATTCTGTCTGTGTGTGCTGACAACGTTTTTCTGTTCATGTTATGTATTTTTCATAGTGAGTAAAGCCTCACGCAGATGTGTCTATATTTGTATTTTGAGCATTTAGATATTTTGCACGGACAGGTCTTTTTTTTATCTTTACGTTGGGGTTGCAATTACACTTCGTTGTGTCGTTTTGCTTTTGTCTGTATTATTTGTTGGAAAAGACAAGAACCAACCTGGCCATGTTACAAAAAACTGGAGGAAACAGGAACAGTGAGAGGGAGTAGAAGGACGGGAAGAAGATGACAAAGATGATGAAAATGACGAAGATGATGAAAATACCAAAGATGATCCAAATGATAAAGATGACAAAGATTATGAAGATGACAAAGATGGTGAAAATGACGAAGTGATAAAAATGATGAAGATGACGAAAATAATGAAAAGAATGACGAAGATGACGAAGATGAACAAGAGAAGTAGGAGTTGAAGAAGGACACGTCATCACTATCACGAGCATCACTACAACCATCAACAACGAAAAGACCAAAAAAAGTTGGAAAAAACGTCATCGACATTGAATAACTTAAAGGAACAAAATAGTCAGGCCACTCTAGCACTGTCCCGTTTAATAGAAAAAATATTAGAAAATTCAGGGAGGGGGTGGGGTACTTCTCAAGGTCACTGTGACCTTGAAGTTTTGCCTGACATACACTGGACATGCATGAAGGACAGTAACAGAGGGTCATCACAGTGAAAACTGATGTTGGATCTTGTCAGAAACCCCCTGTCATAAATTGGACGGAATGGTCAATGCCGGGGACATCTCCTAAGATTATGAGCGCGAAAGCATTGATATGTGTACTTAATTTTCTTTTCATCCTTTATTTTCGTGCTGAAATACTGAGTTCCCCCATAGGGATGCCGGGGGCTCTTCAGTATAAATAGTATCCCCACCTTCTGAAAATTCTGTGTGAGGAATTTCCTCTTTTCTGTCACTCTCTTTGTTTCCGCGTTGTTCCTTTGTTTTCTGTTATTTCTTCCTATCATTTTCTGCCTTGCTGGTCCATTCACCTGTATATGTTCGATAAAGTCTTACGTACTTTTCTTTTAGGATTGATAACTGGGTACATGTATTAAGTGCATTTTTGGCTCTAGGGAAATGTGATATGCGGAAGCAATTTTAGGTAATTCAGACCTGTTCTTATATTTGTTTTAGTGTCCTTAGCTATGTTTAAATTTGTATTCAGCTATGTTTTTTAATCCCCTGTATGATAAATTGGACGGAGTGGTGAACGACATGGGCATGTCCTTAGATTCTGTTCTCGAATGCATTGATATGTGTTCTTAATTTTCTTTTCCTTTTTTCCTGTTGACAATATGTGCATTGAAGTGGTTATAGCCCTGATATGGCTCTACGCAGTCGGCTGGGCTTTAAAGGAAAATAACAATAAATAACAAAAGTTCATGAGAAAGTGCTTTTCATACTACTTCAAACAGTGGTGAGTTTAGGCGAACTTTTTTCGCCAGTCTTCAGCAGTTCACAACTTTGACCAGAATGTGGTAAAGATCTGCCCATGTAGAGTTGAGAAAGTCCTGGCCATATAGTTTTGTTACCGACAGACGGAGACAGACAGACAAGTACACTGTCGCGTACATATGCACAGACCGATAGACACCTGTCTCTGGTTGATATGAAACAATCCCAGAGAAACAATCCCCCCTCTCTCTCTCTCACTCCCTCTCTTTCTCTCTCTCTCTCATGTCACTCTCTCTCTCTCTCTTTGTGTGTGTGTGTGTGTGTCAGTCACTGTCTCTCACTTTCTCTCTCTCTCTCTCTCTCTCTCTCTCTCTCTCACACACACACACACACACACACAACACACACACACACACACGCTCTCTCTAACCTACTCTCTTTCACGCTGTCTCTCTCTCTCTCTCTGTCAGTCCAGTCACTGTCTCTCACTTTCTCTCTCTCTCTCTCACCTCTCTCTCTCTCACGCTCTCTCTATCTTACTCTCTTTCACGCTGTCTGTCTGTCTGTCTGTCTGTCTCTCTCTCTCTCTCTCTCTCTCTCTCTCTCTCTCTCTCTCACTCACTCACTCTTTCTGTCATTCTCTTAAATGGAGATCGAACAAAGAACGAGAAGATGGGGAGGGGGTAAAGAGGAAGGTAAGAGACAGACAGAGAGAGAGAGAGAGACAGACAGACAGACACAGACACATAGACAGACACAGACACACAGACAGACACAGACAGACAGACAGACAGACAGAGAATAGAAGTATGGAAGCAAACCGACATTCCCTTTGACAACCGCTGGCTGCCAGACGAAATGGAGTTCAATGGAGTCTCATCTGTCAAAAAGAGGAATACAAGCGAGGACAGTGAGGCCAGTGAAAAAAAAAAAAGATAATCTAGCTAGATTTTTTTAATATACAGGAACAGAACCGATGTCATTTTTGAAGTAAAATGAAAAGAAAGGAATAAAAGAAAAGGAGCACGCCCGCGCGGGCGCGCGCGCGCACACACACACGCACACACGCACACACACACACACACACACTGATACACACTCACACTCACACACACACACATACACACACACACACAGACACACTCACACACACTCACACTCACACACACACACATACATATACACATTCACACACACACACACACACTCACACAGACACACACACATACACATATTCACACACACACACACACACTCTCTCTCTCTCTCTCTCTCTCTGTCTCTTTCACACACACACACACTCACTCACACACACACACACACACATACACACACACACACACACACAAGCACACACACACAACACACACAACACACACAAACACACAACACATACACAAAACACACACACATGCGTGCACACACACGCACACAAACACACACACATATGCACACACACACTGTGTGTGTGTGTGAGAGAGAGTGTGTGAGTGAATGCACTTGTAAGATCTAAATTATCCTATGCACAAGAAGTGTTCTTCAGTGCACCAAAATATTTACTAAAGAAGATTCAAAGCTTAGACAGCAAAAGTCTTAAAATTGCACTAGGTGTAGCAGTCCATGCTTCTAATCTGGAAACGTACAAAGTTGCTGGAATTCTGCCTCTGAACAACTATCGTGAGTTAGCGACAGCAAAGTTTGCTGTTAGAACTTCTTCACAAACGGACAATTTTGTGAGTAAGGAAATAAAATTCAGGTCAGATGTTGACTTTCCGAAACGAGCAAAGAACATTTCATCACAAATGACTGTTGCAACTTACGTATCTGACCTGGTCAAACAGTCTAACATAAATCTGGATGAAATAGCTGAAACACCACCCACAACGCCCATCCCTACATGGGAAATGCTAAAAGCTACTTTTGATATTGATTATACAGATGCTAAGAAATATGAAACGTTAACATTTCGATATGCAGAGCAAGAGAACATATCGATGAAAAATACCGTACCCACCTCCATATTTTTACCGATGGATCAGTCTCAGAAAATAAATGTGCTGGAGCAGCATTTTATGTCCCAAAATATAAAATACAAAAGTCATTTTTCATTGGGGCAAATATATCTATCTTTACAGCGGAATTAGTCGCTATTTTACAAGCGTTGCATTATCTAGTAAACCTTACACTTGTATTTTTCAAAGTAGTTCTCTTTGTTGATTCAAAATCTGTATTATATGCCTTGCAGTCTTTTGATACAGACACAAGACCTGATATAATTACTGAGGCAAATCATCTTATACATCGTTTAAGGATAAAAGGTACAGATCTCAGTTTATGCTGGGTGCCTTCTCACGTTGGTCTTCACGGCAACGAAGTAGTTGACAGAGCAGCTAAGCAAGGTGCACACAATTCTGATAATACTACAGAATTACGTATTAATACTTCCGTAAAAGAAGCTTGCAACTTGCTAAAATCAGCCTCATGGATTCGTTTTCATGAACATTTCCATGAAAAGTTTGTGTCACAACAAATGATAAAACTTTCATTTCAAAATGTGTGTAAAAAATTGCAGTTTTCTTCCATATATCATTTGAGAACGATTGTTGCTGTTCATTTTCGATTCAGCTAAACGCATTCAAAACAAAATACTGTAAAAATGTCAAGTGTATTTGCGGCGAACAATTCACACTGTATCACTGTCTATTTTACTGCAAAATGCTACGTTCTTTTTTACCAAAAATGTTTACACAAGAAAATTATTCTGAAACTCATTTTAAAGAAGTAACTTCCGATCAATTTTTGTCAGTTAAAATTTCAGAATCGTTGGTTCACAGTCCTGTTAATGCATTACTTTAAGTTTATGAAGTTTGTATTTTAGAGTTAAATTTTCCATACACATTGTTGATGCTAAATGTTAGTGTTAAGTTCTTGTTCCATTTTTCTATTTTCCCACCTACTTATGTCTATAACTATGTCTCCTCTATGCCCCAAAACCAACCAACCCATCTCTCATCTCACATACTTTTTTTTTTTTTTTTCGTCTAATATCACTCATATTGAAAAGACGTTAAATCAAAGAACGAACACACAAACACACACTGTCTCTCTCTCTCTCTCTCTTTCACACACACGCACACTCACACACACACGCTCACACACCACACACACACACACACACACACACACACACACACACACACACACACACACGAAAAACAGAGGCCAAATTTAAAAAAAAATAGGGCACACACACACACAAACACACACACACACACGCGCGCGAAAATCAGAAGCCCAAAATTAAAAATATAGGGGGAAAAGTATGATGAGATTTAAGCGAAACTCAGTAGCTTAGTGGTAAATTATCCATCTTCCTGTTGAGTTAGGTTATCCGTCTTCCTGTTGAGTTAG
>JAPXFY010000016.1:4419085-4424085 GCA_030674185.1 Monoplex corrugatus
CTCATGTCACAGGGATCCGAGTCGGATGTGGCTGTAGTGATGTTAGGCCTTGGTCCGTCAGTAAAGGGATTTCTGCACAGAATACTGTAACAAGTTCAACAACATGTAGATCAAAATAAGCGTTATATCACAGATGACTGACTTGTGTACCATGTCAAATGTTTGTACCATATTTCTTCTTCTTCTTCTTATCATTAATATTAGTAGTAGTAGTAGTAGTAGTAGTAGTAGTAAGTAGTAGTTGTAGTAGTATAGTAGTAAGTTGTAGTAGAAGTAGTAGTAGTTTTAGTAATATTGTAAGAAATAATACTAATGATCATCATCATTGTTATTGTTATTATTTTTATGTCTTTCTCACAGTGGATTTACCGTGTGAAACTTGAGTTGCTCTCCCCTTGGAGAGCGCGTCGCTGCCAGTGCAGTGCCACCCCTACCCCCACCCCCATCCAGACCCCCACCCCTACCCCCCTACCCCAACCCCTACCCCCACCCCTACCCCCCTTGTTCCTTTGCTTTCTGTCATCTCTGCCTGTCAGTTTCTGCCTTGCTGGTCCACACACCTGTATGTTTTTATAAAGCCTTACACATTTTCTGTTAGGATTATTACTTGGGTTATGTATTAATTACATTGTTTGTTCTAGAGTAATGTGATGTGCAGAAGCAGTTACAGGTAATTTATTCCAGTTGTTATATGTTTTATTTGTACCTATTTATGTATATATATTTGTATTCAGAACTTTTTTTTTTATCTCCCAGGTGATAAATTGGGTGGAATGGTCAGCACCGGGGGCATATCCTTGGATTATGTGTACTAACTGTTCTTTTCCAGATTTGTTCTCAAGGTCAGCGAGGTGATTGTGTGTGTTGATACTGTTCTGTGCAGTCAGCTGGTCTTTACAGGGCAATACTGATACTACTACCACTACTCGTCTGTTTTTGCCCCAAGTAATGAATTGGACAGAATGCTTTACGCCAGGGGCGTGTCCTTGGATTATATGCTCGAATGCGTTGATATGTGTAGTTAATTTTCTTTTCCAGGTGTTTTTGTTTACTCCAGTGAGGTATGGTGTACATTGTGACATGGTTTATAGCCCTGATATGGCTCTGTCGCAGTCGGCTGGGTTTTAAGCACAATAACGTAACAGTAATCTTTTTGTCTCTGTTTGCGTATTAATTATTATTATTTCGTCTGTGTGTTATTGTCCCGTTTGTATTTGATTGTTGTGGATTGTGTGTTATGTCCATCTTTCGTACATTATTGTCCCTGTTTGTGTGATGTTGTTGTCGTATGTATATTACTGTCTATGTTTGTGTGATATTGTTGTGTATGTATATTACTGTCTATGTTTGTATGATGTTGTTGTCTTATGTATATTACTGTCTATTTTGTGTGATATTGTTGTCGTATGTATATTACTGTCTATGTTGATATTTTTTTATCCTTGTTTGTATATCTTTGTCATATTTGTAGATTGTTGTCTTATTTGTGTATTATTGTCTTTTCATATTTGTAGATTGTTGTCCTTATTTGTGTATTATTGTCTTTTATATTTGTAGATTGTTGTCCTTATTTGTGTATTGTCTTTTTATATTTGTATATTGTTGTCCTTATTTGTGTATTACTGTCTTTTTATATTTGTATATTGTTGTCCTTATTTGTGTATTATTGTCTTTTATATTTGTAGATTGTTGTCCTTATTTGTGTATTATTGTCTTTTCTGGTCTAGCAGTTTTCTTGTTTGCATGTTGTTGTCCAAAAACAATGGGGGATAGATCTACGGACACTTTGTGATTTGGGGACAGTGTTTTGGGTTTGTGTTGTTCTGTTGATAAGCTGGATGTTGTGAAGGTCCTGCCTACTGCTTCCTGCAGCACACACACACCGGCCTGTCATTGAGTGCTGTTGGCACAGCCATACAAAATAAACAGTGTGTTAGTCTTAGCTCTTTTACCCGTGGGGAAGCCGGGGGCTCTTTCAGTATATAATATGCTCTCTATAATTTTCCATTGCTTTTATTCTTTCTCTCCCATTTATAGCCGTGTGCGTGTGCGTGTGTGTGTGTGTGTGCGTGCGTGCGTGCGTTGCGTGCGTGCGTGTGTGCGTGCGTGTGTGTCTGTTTTAGCGCTTAGATTTGATTTTATCAAGATTTTGCGCTATATAAAATATTGTATATTATTATATTATTATTATTATAAATAGTATCCCACCTTCTGGTAATTCTTTGCTAGAAATTTCCTCTTTTCTGTCACTCTCTTTGTGTTTGTCTTGTCCATTTGCTTTCTGTCATTTCTTCCCATCATTTCCTGTCTTGCTGGTCCATTCACCTGTATGTGTTCGATAAAGTCTTACCTATATTCTCTTAGGGTGATAATTGGGTACATGTGTTAAGTTCGTTTTTGGCTCTGGTCAAATGTGACGTATGGAAGCAATTTTACGTAATTTAGGCCCGTTTTTGTATATGTATTAGTAACTATTAGTGTCCTTAGTTGTGTTTAAATTTGTATTCAGGTATTTTGTTTTAAATCCCAAGTATGATAAATTGGACGGACTGGTTAGCGTCAGGGCCATCTCTTTGGATTATGTGCACGAATGCATTGATATGTGTACGTAATTTTCTTCTCTTTTTTCTTCTTCTTTTTAAATTTTTTAAAATTTATTTATTTGTGTATTTATTTATTCATTATTTATTCATTTTTGTCCTGTTGAAGTACTGTGTATGTTCTGAAACGGTTATAGCCCTGATATGGTTCTACGCAGTCGGCTGGGCTTTAAACAAAAATTAACAATATGTCTTCGCACCCTACCTTCTTCAGTGCATGCATGCGAAGTAAGCGAAAATGACGAGTTATTATTACGCCACTTTTGTTTTCAATCGGATACTTCCTGCCTGGTTTCCGCAATACCATACATAGTAAAATAGTGTACCGCTGTGCGCTCCCTGTTTCCGCCAGTACCACAGACAGCGACAGAAACACTCCGTCAGTATACCCAGCGCATTGACAGCACAGCATCGTACATGATCACATCCCACCGCTGTCACCCGATACTTCAGCAGTATCACAAGTCTGCACGAAAACAAGCCACGACAAAGAAGAAAAATGTCATAAAAAAAAAAAAAAAAAAAAAAGATGGCGAGTCTTTACACAAAGCCAGACCTGCTGTCTATAGATCTGCTGCCGTGTGACATGACGAAATCACAGGCAACGTTTACCGGCCTATTATCTGTCTCGTGCAGACGCTGCATGGAATTTAAGGTGGAAGAAAAAAAGGAAAAAAAAAGAAAAATAGAAAAGAGTTCTGAAATGGCAGAGACGTCAACGATTCCCTTCAAAAGCCAGGTATAGAATGCGACAGCTGACGTCACATGTCTTCTGCACTCGAGATGGGGGGGGGGGGGGGATGGGAGGGGAGGGGAGGGAGGCATCGATGTGGGGGGGGGGGGAGAGGTTGAAGGGAGAGAGGTAGCGTTCAGTACTAAGAACGTATTTCAGAAATTGGCTGATGTACACGTAGACTGCTTGGTTAGAAAGTAGACTGGTTGATTCAAAAGTAGACTGGTTGATTCAAAAGTAGACTGGTTGATTCAAAAGTAGACTGGTTGATTCAAAAGTAGACTGGTTGATTTGCCCGGAAATGAACTTAAAGACGTGTGACCATAGAGCAAGTAGACTTCATTTCCAGGGCAGTCAGTCATGGACATTTGACCAACATGAAAGGTTTGATTTAGATTTTAGAAAAGTCATTATTTCACATGGATCTGAAGGGGAGATAGGAAAGATGGAAGAGAAAAAAAAATCAGAACGCTTTGAGGAGATGTGGTGTGTGTGTGTGTGTGTGTGTGTGTGTGTGTGTGTGTGTGTTGTGTGTGTGTGTGTGTTATTGTTATTGTTGTTTAGAGCCCAGCCGACTGCGCAGAGCCGTATCAGGGCTATAACCGCCTCAAAACATACAAAACTTCAATGGGAAAAAAGAAAAGAAAACTAAGTACACATATCAATCATTCGCGCACATAATCTAAAGACATGCCCCTGACGTTGACCACTCCGTCCAATTTATCACACAAGGGATTTAAAAAACATACCTGAGTACAAATTCAAGCATACCTAAGGACACCAATACATATATAAAAACAGGCACAAATTACCTAAAATTGCTTCCGCATATCTCACCTCCCTAGAGCCAAAAATGCACTTAATACATGTACCCAGTTATCAATCCTAAGAAAAAGTATGTAAGACTTTATTGAACACATACAGGTGAATGGACCAGCAAGGCAGAAAATGATAGGAAGAAATAACAGAAACCAAAGGAACACGGCAGAAACAAAGAGAGTGACAGAAAAGAGGAAATTTCTAACACAGAAATTCCAGTAGGTGGGGGGGGGGGGGGGGGGGAGAGAGAGCGTGTGTGTGTGTGTGTATGTGTTGTTTTGAGACTCGAACATTTACATTCCAACTTTCAGTTTTTATTTCACTTGTCCAGCCACGTAAAGAAAGCTTTACAACCTGTTGTGCCGTGTGTTCACTACATTGTCTGTGATAAACTGTAGGTGCCATACGATAGTTGAACATTAAATGACAATGACAGAACATCACATCAACATTCCATTTGGTGAGTTAACGGCTCTGTTTATCCAGACATGGACTGTGTAAAAGTTTTATTTGTCACAAATAGGACGGGAGGTGGTGGGTGGTGGTAGTGGTGGTGGTGGGAGGAGGGGGGAGGTCTTTATTCACGATCATTAATTTTTGCCGTCATGCATAAAGAATGCTGAAGCCTCTGCACAGAAACACGCTCGTTTAACCTTTTGTTCAGAGTGGATATAGGCATTGGACCGCTTCATCACTCCAGAAATAAAGGTTACATTTCAAGTCGTTATATTTACACTGAAATAATCATCGTGCACTTGCGTGCCCTGGCGTCCATTGTTCGGGCCTGGGAGACATTTCTCGGAGTGGGAGTTATATTACCATTTGAAGAGCACAGCGTTAAAAAGTGA
>JAPXFY010000016.1:4429085-4441585 GCA_030674185.1 Monoplex corrugatus
CATATGTATCTATCCCTTGTTGCCGCAAAGTACATCTTCCACCCTCTCTGTCCTCAGCCACCCTGCAAGTTTGTCCAATATTTTCTCCCTGGGTCTACCTGGTGTTCTCTTTCCCTCCAGCTTTCCTGTTGTGACCAGGTGCTCTAATTCCCCGTCCCTCATAAAATGGCCTATAAATGTTGCCTGTCTTTTCCTAATCTTCCTTATGAATGATCTTCTTGTGTCTGCCTCCATCAAGACTGTCTCGTTTGTTTTCTTTGCTGTCCATGGAACTCTCGTCGACATTTTTCTTAGAAACCACATCTCGGCTGCCTCAATCTCGTTCTGGCTTTGCTTGTTGACTGTCAACACCTCACATCCGTATAACATTGTCGATTCTACATAACATTCAAGAACTCTGTTCCTGATGTTAATTGATAGACATTTGTTGGTCAGATTGCTTGTCATCTTCTTGAATGCTGTTTTGGCTTGGGAAAGGTAAAGCAGTGGTGGTGGTGATGGCGATGTTTTGGGGTGAGAGCGGTTTGCAGTAAGTGCCCATGACACCGTCTTCATAACGCTGGCCCCGTGAAAAGTTAAGCCTGTCCTATCACTTCTCTTTCCCACGACCTGGGTATGTGGGACGGGACGACCTTTCCCGTTTTCTTTCAAACCACGTGTGTTTTGCACTGAAGGCAGCGACACGTGAAGGTCGGTCTGTGGGGTTGTTGGTGTGTGATGATCGTTCTGTGCCACTTCTACAGTCAGTGATAGAAACATGACGAGCCAGTGTTTGTGACCTGTTTATTGTTGAAATGACGTATTAATTGTTTTAAAACACGGTATGATGTCATTTTAGTCAGTTTATTCCTTTTTTCACAATGGACGAAGCAGCAGGGAGTTTCAGTCTTTTTCTCCTAATTTTTTGTATCTGGTGTTTGTTTGTTTGTGATCTTGCGCTTGACAAAGGCCAGTTGGCCGAAAATGTGTGCCTGTCTTGTCTGGTTGTATTAAATACACGTTCTGATTCTTTTTTAGTGGGTTTTGTGTGTGTGTGTGTGTGTGTGTGTGTGTGTGTGTGTGTGTGTGTGTGTGTGTGTGTGTGTGTGTGTGTGTGTGTTCCTGTTTTTTTGAACGCGGGCATCACACTTGTTTTGGATTTCGTATTAATTGTTTGTTTGACGTGTTTGTTGTTGAGTGACGTATTAATCGTTTGTGTGACATGTTCATTGTTGAGGTGACGTACTGATTGTTGACCTGACTTATTAATTGTTGATGTGACATAAACATGGTGACGTATAAATTGTCGGTATGACGTGTTGATTGTTGACTTGACGTTGTCATGGTTGGTGTTACGTGTTCATTGTTGGTGTCATGTACTAATTGTTGGTATGAAGCGTCCATTGTTGATGTAGCGTAATTGTTGGTATGACGTGTTCATTGTTGGTGCCACGTATTAATTGTTGGCATGAAGTCTGCATTGTTGACGTGACGTAATTGTTGGTATGACGTGTTCATTTTTGGTGTGACGTTTGAATTTTTGGTGTGACGTGTACGTTATGACTTAGTAACTGTAGATTATACGTTTTCATTGATGATGTGACGTGATCATGGTTGGCTGTGATGTGTTCATATTGAGGGACATGGTCGTTGTGGACATGACACGCTGATGTGGCGTGTTTAGTTTTGTCTTTAACATGACAAGGTTTACAACACAGTCACAATGTGGAAAGTACAAACAGCGTGGAAAATTTCCCAAAGAACAGTGAATAAGGATCAGTCCGTCAACAAACTACATACGAGAATCAGGGGGGAAAAAAACACGAAAAAAGAATAAGAACGCGTATTTAATACAACAAGACAAGACAGCCACAAATTTTCGGCCAACTGGCCTTTGTCAAGCGTAAAATCACAAACAAACAAACACCAGATACAAAAATTAGGGAAAAAAAAAGACTGGAACTCTCCTGCAGCTCTGTCCAGTGTCAGAAATTTACGCCTGTCTTGTCTTGTTGTATTAAATACGCGTTCTTATTCTTTGTTCGTGTTTTTTTTCTGGTTCCCGTTTGCTTGAACGCGGGCAGTCACACTTGGTTTTGATTTCAAACTGCATCATCATCATCATCATCATTATCATCATTATCAGGTGCCCTGCCGCATGGCGTTGGCGACCATGGACTTCCAACCATCTGTATCTCTCGTTGCACCCAGCATCTCCCCCACCCTCTTAATTCCCCAGCCATTCTGCAAGTTCGTCCAGCATTCTCTCCCTGAGTCTACCCGGTGCTCTCTTTCCCTCCAGCTTTCCCGTTGTGACCAGGTGCTCCAAATCCCCCTTCCTCATAAAATGGCCTATAAATGTTGCTTGTCTTTTCCTAATCTTCCTTATCAGTGATCGACTTGTGTCTGCCTCCATCAAGACTGTCTCGTTTGTTTTCTTTGCTGTCCATGGTACTCTCAACATTCTTCTTAGAAACCACATCTCGGCTGCCTCAATCCTGCTCTGGCTTTGCTTGTTGACTGTCCACGCCTCGCATCCGTACAACAGTATTGGTTGTATATAACATTCAAGGACTCTCTTTCTGATGTTAATTGATAGGCATTTGTTGTTAAGAATGCTTGTCATCTTCTTGAATGCTGTTTTGGCTTGGCCGATTCAAACTGCATACGTTTAAGTATTCAGAGTGTTTCATTATAAATTTTTGTCTCTCTGGTACGAAAAATCTCGTGGTGGGAGAGAGAAGAGTTTTTTTGTTTGTTTGTTTGTTTGTTTTGGTTTGGTTTTGGTTTTTGTTTGTTTTGTTTTGTTTTTTGTCTTCCTTATTACAGAAGAAGGGTTTTTGAATGGGATATCATCATCATGTGCCCTGCCGCATGGCGTTGGCGATCATGGCCCTTCATATGCATCAGTCTCTCGCCAATCTTGTAATTTCTCCCTGTGTCTACCTGGTGCTGTCTTTCCCTCCAGCTTTCCTCTTGTGACCAGGATGGGATATATTTCTTATAAAAAAAGTTTCACAGATAAGAAAACTGGTTTTGTGTGTTGGATCTATTTCTTAAACGAGATACCTTTAAAAGAGCATTCTCGCTAAGAAAAACAACAACAAAACAAACCAACAACAACAAAACCGACGCATAAGTCTCATAGGGTGAGATAGGGGAGGGTGGAGTGGATTTAAGGTGACGAAAAATCTCGTCGTGGGAGAGAGTATGTTGGGTTTGGTTTGGTTTTGTTTGGTTTGGTTTTGGTTTGGTTCGGTTCCGTTTGGTGTGTTTTCGCCTCTCTCATTACAGAAGACGGGTCTTTGAATGAGGTATGATTTTTATGAAAAAAAAATTTTAAAAATAAAAAAATTTCACAGATACAGGAGAATGGTTTTGTGTGTTGGGTCTATTTCTTAACAAGAAAAAAAGTTCCACACATACCTTTAAAAGGACATTCTCGCTAAAAAAAAATAAATAAATAAAAAAAATAGACCTTAACGTATTAGTCTTGTAGTGTGGGATGGGGGGGGAGAGTGGAGTGGATTCAAGGTGACGACGGAAGGCGGGTGGCAGTGTTTGGGGTGAGAGCAGTTTGCGGTAAGTGTCCATCACACGAAGACAGGTTTATGGTGTGCAACGAAGACAGGTTTATGGAGTGCAACAAAGACAGGTTTATGGTGTGCAGTAACCGGTCTGCCCGTCATTGATGGCCTTCTGATGCACGGGCACCTTTTTCTCTGATTTCTATGGGGGATAACTCCCTTTTCATTCACTCTCTGTCAAAGAAAGACACAAACAAACAAAAACTTGAGGGCAAGCCATACTTGTTTCCATTTTTTGTTGTTGTGTTGTTTTTTAAAAACAGTTTTCATAGATTGATTAAAATCTTCACAGTAGTTCCATCTCTGTATGTGTTTACCGTCCCCATGATACGGTCAGCCCCAGAGTGGGAACACTTTCCAGTTTAAAACATCCTGAAACAAGCGGAACTGTCCACAGGCCTTGTAGATACGCTGGCTGCTGCCGTGTCATGGCCAGGTGCTCTCTCTGTCTGTCTGTCTCTCTCCGGCTCTGTCTCTCTCTCTGTCTCTGTCTCTCTTCTTCACTCTCTTTCTCTCTTTGTCTGTGTGTCTGTCTCTCTCCTCTCTCTTTATCTCTTTCTCTCTCTTGTCTGTCTGTCTGTCTGTCTCTTTTTCTATCTCTCTTTCACTCTCTCTCTCTCCTTCTCTCCAGGAAAAGCAACGTTGAAAACTTGTTGTAACAGAAACATTGTGTCTGATCCAATCCGTTCTTACAAGAAAGAAAATTAACAAGAAACACTCTGAGGGTGCAGGATGGGCCCAGAGCACCAATGCCTCACCACTCTCTTGACACTCACCTCCCGACGCCACACGTAGCTGTTTCATCAAGCAAGCAAGTTTCATCAAGCTGTCCATGCGCTGCATGATCCATTCGGACCCAGTCATCAGTTCGTAAGCCTCCGTCAGTCGTCGTTGACTGTGGTTGATGCGCCCCTAGTGTCGTGTCAAGTCGGGTGGAGTGGATATCGGGGACGGTGGAAGGCGGGTGGTGGTGGTGGTGGCGATGTTTTGGGGGTGAGAGCGGTTTGCAATAAGTGCCCATGACACGAAGAGCAGCGTCGGCTGTGGCTGGTAAGGTTTGATGCGGTAAAGGCAGTCTCTGCACATTGGATGTGTGTATGATGCTGGCCATTGGTTGCCTTCACAGGAACTTGCTTTCCACCTGATTTTCTTTTCTAAGCTGAGGGCTGGATCTTCTTTTCTCCGACCTGAGTTGTCTCTGGAGCACACTGCGCCATCTGTTGCGGTCAGCTGCTGTGTCTTCCTAGCTCTCTGTGTTGATGTCCAGAGCTTTCATATCGCGCTTGAAGACGTCTTTGTATCATAGCTGGGGGCGGCCAACAGATCTGTTGCCAGAGACTAATTTACCGCAAAGGATATCCTTTGGGATACGTCTATCTTCCATCCGGCGCATATGGCCAAGCTAGCGCAGCCTGCATTGTCCGAGCAGTGTGTGCATGGTGGAGAGACCAGCGCATGCTATGACCTGGGCGTCTAGTATTTTGTCACTCCACTTGATGCCGAGGATGTGGCGAAGGCAGCGCAAGCTGTTCAGCTTTCGCTCTTGTTTGGCATATGTTGTCCATGTTTTGCTGCAATACAGTAGGGTACTGATGATACAGGTGTTGTACACTGCCATACTGATGATACAGGTGTTGTACACTGCCATACTGATGATACAGGTGTTGTACACTGCCATACTGATGATACAGGTGTTGTACACTGCCATACTGATGATACAGGTGTTGTACACTGCCATACTGATGATACAGGTGTTGTACACTGCCATACAGTAGAGTACTGATGATACAGGTGTTGTACACTGCCATACTGATGATACAGGTGTTGTACACTGCCATACTGATGATACAGGTGTTGTACACTGCCATACTGATGATACAGGTGTTGTACACTGCCATACTGATGATACAGGTGTTGTACACTGCCATACTGATGATACAGGTGTTGTACACTGCCATACTGATGATACAGGTGTTGTACACTGCCAACTGATGATACAGGTGTTGTACACTGCCATACAGTAGAGTACTGATGATACAGGTGTTGTACACTGCATACAGTAGTACTGATGATACAGGTGTTGTACACTGCCATACAGTAGTACTGATGATACAGGTGTTGTACACTGCCATACAGTAGAGTACTGATGATACAGGTGTTGTACACTGCATACAGTAGTACTGATGATACAGGTGTTGTACACTGCCATACAGTAGAGTACTGATGATACAGGTGTTGTACACTGCCATACAGTAGTACTGATGATACAGGTGTTGTACACTGATATACAGTAGAGTACTGATGATACAGGTGTTGTACACTGCCATACAGTAGAGTACTGATGATACAGGTGTTGTACACTGCCATACAGTAGTACTGATGATACAGGTGTTGTACACTGATATACAGTAGAGTGCTGATGATACAGGTGTTGTACACTGCCATACAGTAGTCTTATGATACAGGTGTTGTACACTGCCATACAGTAAGTACTGATGATACAGGTGTTGTACACTGCCATACAGTAAAGTACTGATGATACAGGTGTTGTACACTGCCATACAGTAGAGTGCTGATGATGCAGGTGTTGTACACTGATATACAGTAGAGTACTGATTATACAGGTGTTGTACACTGCCATAGAGTAGAGTGCTGATGATACAGGTGTTGTACACTGCCATACAGTAGTACTGATGATACAGGTGTTGTACACTGCCATACAGTAGAGTGCTGATGATACAGGTGTTGTACACTGCCATACAGTAGTACTGATGATACAGGTGTTGTACACTGCCATACAGTAGTACTGATGATACAGGTGTTGTACACTGCCATACAGTAGTACTGATGATACAGGTGTTGTACACTGCCATACAGTAGAGTGCTGATGATACAGGTGTTGTACACTGCCATACAGTAGAGTACTGATGATACAGGTGTTGTACACTGCCATACAGTAGAGTACTGATGATACAGTGTTGTACACTGCCATACAGTAGAGTGCTGATGATGCAGGTGTTGTACACCGCCATCTTATCAGCTTTGGATTCTCCCAGACACGAGCGGTAAGTCGGCCTGAGGTTGCTGCTGCCATGACAATGTGCTTGTTGATCTCAGCATCTTGGTACAGATTGTTGCTGACGATGGACCCGAGGTATGTGAACTGGTGGACGACATCAAGATCGTAGTTGTCGATGATGATGACAGGTGGAGTGTCCACGTCATGGCTCAGCACGTTCGTCTTTTTCAGGCCGATGGTCAGACCAAAGTCTTTGCAGGCACTGGAGTTGTTTGTTCAATGTGTGAAGTAACGATAGCGTCACCGGCGAAGAGCAGGTATCTGATAATGTCCTCGCATACTTTCAGCCTTGAGAGGTTGAATTGTCGCCCGTACGATCTGGTGCATAGGTACACTCCTTGTTTACGAACCGAATGGCAGTGTGGGGAGGTGACAAACCCCAGGTCATTAATCTTAAGGGAAAAGTACCTAAATCTTAATTGCACACATTCAGGTGAATGGACTAGCAAGGCAGAAATGATAGGAATAATGACAGAAAGCAAAGGAACAAAGCAGAAAGAAAGAGAATGACAAGAGGAAATTTCTAGCACAGATTTTCCAGAAGGTGGGGATACTATATATTTTATATACTTAAACAGCCCCCGACATTCCCACGGGGGTGATAGAGGTGTGTGTTGAGGGGGGCGGGGTGTAGAGATGGTAACGTGATCCATGGTGACATATGTGGAAGATGTGTGTGATGTTTAGAGGACTGTGATGTGTGTTTAACAGATGGGCAGATGGAGGCGTAGAGAGGTAGATTGGATAAGGCTGACAGGAAATTGAGGGGCTAATGCTGGTACTCTGTAAAATTATTTCGTCCGTGGACTCTATCACTCTGTCTCTCCACTCTCACTCTCTAAATCTCTGTCACTCACTCTCTCTCTCTCTCTCTCTCTCTCTCTCTCTCTCATTCACTCTCTCTCTCTCTCTCACTCTCTGTATCGCCCTTCTCTCTCTCCCCTCTTTCTCTCCTCTCTCTCTTTCTTTTTTCTCTGTCTGTCTCTCTCTCTTTCTCTCTCTCTCTCTCTGTTTGTGTGTGTCTCTCTCTCTCGCACACACACACACTCTCTCTCTGTGTCTCCGTCTCTCTCTTTGTCCACTCTCTCCTCTCTGTCTCTCTCTCAGTCAGTCAATCTGTCTGTCTGTCTGTCTCTCTTTCTCTCCCCCCCCCCCTTTCTCTCCACTCTCGCTCACTCTCTTTCTGACTCTCTCTCTCTCCCCATAACTCTTTCTCTGCACTCTCTGTATAGAATTCTCTCTCTCTCTCTCTCTCTCTCTCTCTATATATATATATATATATATATATATATATATATATATATATATATATACATATATATGATTGCCTCTCTCTTTCTCATTTACTCTCTCTCTGTATCGCCCTTCTCTCTCACTCCCCTCTTTCTCTCCTCTCTCTTTCTTTTTTCTCTGTCTCTCTCTCTCTCTTTGTTTCTCTCTCACACACACACACACACACACTCTCTCTCTGTGTCTCCGTCTCTTTCTCTGTCCACTCTCTCCTCTCTGTCTCTCTCTCAGTCAGTCAATCTGTCTGTCTCCTCTCTCCCTTTCTCCTTTCCACTCTCGCTCACTCTCTTTCTGACTCTCTCTCTCCCCATAACTCTTTCTCTGCACTCTCTGTATATAGTTCTCTCTCTCTCTCTCTCTCTCTCTCTCTCTATATATATATATATATATATATATATATATATATATATATATATATGATTGTCTCTCTCTCTCATTCATTCTCTCTCTTTCTCACTCTCTCTCTCTCTTTCTCTCTCTGTATCGCCCTTCTCTCTCTCTCCCCTCTTTCTCTCCTCTCTCTCTTTCTTTTTTCTCTGTCTGTCTCTCTTTCTCTCTCTCTTTGTCTCTCTCTCTCTCTCTCTCTCTCTCTCTCTCACACACACACACACACACTCTCTCTCTCTCTCTCTCTCTCTCTGTGTCTCCGTCTCTCTCTTTCTCTGTCCACTCTCTCTTCTCTGTCTCTCTCTCAGTCAGTCAATCTGTCTGTCTCTCTCTCCCTTTCTCCTTTCCACTCTCGCTCACTCTCTTTCTGACTCTCTCTCTCCCCATAACTCTTTCTCTGCACTCTCTGTATATAATTCTCTCTCTCTCTCTCTCTCTCTCTATATATATATATATATATAATTGCCTCTCTCTCTTTGTCTCTCTCTCTTTGTCTCTGTCTCTCTCTGTCTCTGTCTCTCTCTTTGTCTCTCTCTCTTGTCTCTCTGTCTTTGTCTCTCTCTGTCTCTCTGTCTCTCTGTCTCTGTCTCTCTCTCTCTGTCTGTCTGTCTGTCTCTCTCTCTCTCTCTCTCTCTCTCTCTCCCTCTGTATATCCAGGGAGGGCTAATGAAGAACGTGTTGGCCTGTAATTACGTCTTCCATCAGTGTTACGCTGATTAGACTTGTGACAGTGTCATGTAGTAATTAGCTTTTGACTGCGGCACTTACAGGAAGCTGGTGGATAGGGTGAGGGAGTGAACAGGTTAAAGTTGACAGCCTGAAACTGATGAGGTGTGTGTTACCATGTGCAGTGGTCATTAAACTTTTCAGACTTTCCAGTGCACCTTGAACGTTCCCAGTTTTTATGACTGTCACCCCCCCCCCCCCCTTGCTGCCACAATAGGAAAGAGGGGGGAGGAGGGGGAGAAAAAGGAAGGAAGGAGAGAGAGAGAGAGAGTGTGTGTGTGTTTTGTGTCAAGTTTGTGTGTGTGTGTGTGTCTGTGTGTGTGTGTGTGTGTGTGTGTGTGTGTGTGTGTGTGTGTGTTGTGGTCTTTGATTTAATGTCTATTCACTAAAGTGATTTTAGACAACAACAACAACAAAAAAAGGGGGGGGGTGATAGAGGAGGAGTGAAGAGGATATTTGAAAATTGTCAAGTTTGAATTTGAGAAAAGATGATCCAGAAAACAACTGTTTTGAAGAGGGAAAGGTAAAACTAACAAATAATGTTACCATAATTAACGATTTAAACAAACAAACTAACAAACAAAATTAATAAATATCTGGAAGAAATGAATAAAAAATAAAACTAATAATTGACTAACCATAACAGTGAACAAGTGAAATATAATATTTTAAAGGTAATTCGCTATAAGACTTTTTGACGTGTGTGTGTGTGTGTGTGTGTGTGTGTGTGTGTGTGTGTGTGTGTGTGGGTGTATGTGTGTGTGTGTGTGTACATCAACATGTACATCAGTGTGTACTCAATAATTTGTTCTTCAACTAAACAAATTGGCTTGTCATACACAAATATACATGTTTTCTCTATGATCTGTTTGGATATGTTTACGTTTTTATCTTATACATTGTTGACTTTGACTGTAATATATGCACGTAGACACTGTGTTGCTGATGTGGAAATCTTCTATCTTTTTTTTCTACAGAATTTTTTCCAGAGACAACTCCTTACTTGCCGTGGGTTATTTAACGTGTGCAAATGGTTTATTTTCTGATAGGGGAAAACCTACATCACCACCATTCAAGGTGTGGTAAATGGAGGGAGGGAGGGAGGGAGGAGGAATCCCACAATCAGACTCAGGTTACTGGTGTCCTGGGTTGATCCATTATGCACTGGACCCACAACCCACGTGTATGTGTTTCCTCCAGGAAGCATTATGGCACTATACCCTGTTGTGTTTCAGTAAAATTCTGTTTTGTCCTTCAGGAAGGACTATCTCACCATATCCGTATGTGTTTCAGTATATTCCTGTTTCATCCTTCATGAAGGACTGTGCCACCATACCCTGTATCTGTTTCAGTATAATCCTGTTTCATCCTTCAGGAAGGACTGTGCCTCCATACCCTGTATGTGTTTCAGTATAATCATGTTTATGCTTCAGGAAGGACTGTGCCACCATACCCTGTATGTGTTTCAGTATAATCCTGTTTCATGCTTCAGGAAGGACTATACCTGATACTGTTTCATCCTTTTCGATGGACTTGTGCCGCCATACCTTGTACCCGTTTCAATAAAGTCTTTTTCATCCTACAAGAAGGACTATGCCACCATATCGTATTTGTGTTTCAACCAGATCTTGTTTCATTCTTCAGGAAGGACAATTCCACCATTCACTTATATATAATATATATTATAATATATATATATTTATATATAATATATATATATATATATATATATATATATATATATGTATATATATAAGGCATCTTTCAGTCTCGAAGACTATGGAGTTGCGCTCTGGGTGTTTATATTCTGGTGCAGCGTCGGGTGTGGCTGGCCAGTCCGACGCGGGAATGACAGTCCCTGTGGCAGAGGGCACAGATGAAGTCTGACGCTGGTCTGTCTGCCTGGGCTGCAGCCTTTCTTCTCGTTCTCTTTTCCTCGTGCTGCTGAGCGAGTGTCTCTTCGAGCTTGGAGAGACCTTTCTGCACAATCTGTCTCCAGGCTGACCGTTCGAGGGCTGTTGCTGTTGCTTGAATGAAGCAACAAGAACATTCACTATATGTATTTCAATATAATCCAGTTTCAACCTGTAGGAAGGACAATGCTGCCATACCCTATATGTGTTTCACTGAGATACTGTTTCGTCCTTCAGCAAGGACTGTACGCCATATCCTGTATGTGTTTCAATAAAATCCATTTTCGTCTTTTGGAAGGACTATGCCACCATACACTGTGTATGTCAGTAAAATCCTGTTTTATCCAAAAGATCGGACCATGCCACCATATCCTGTATGTGTTTCAGCAAAATCTTGTTTCGTCTTGCAGGAAGGATTATGCCACCATACATCGTATGTTTCAGTATAATCCTGTTTCATCCTTAAGGAAGGACTATGTCACCATACCCTGTATGTGTTTGATTAAAATTCTATTTCATCCTTTAGGAAGGTCTATGTTACCCTGTGTGTTTCAATATACTCTTGTTTTATCTTACAGGAAAGACTATGCCACCATACCATGCATATGTTTCAGTATTATCATGTTTCATCTTTCAGGAAGGACTATGCCGTCATACCTGAAAATATTTCAATAAAATCCTGTTTCATCCTCTAGGAAAGACTATGCGACCATACCCCGTAGTCACCTGACCTACGTGGCCCCTGAGGTGCTGAGTACCTTGAGAGTTATGCCCCCTAGACTGGTGCCTACTGCAGCGACCTCCACTGAAACTGACGTGTTTGCCTTTGGGTCTGTAGTCTGTCTTCTCTATTGGATTGGATGGGATTGAATGAATGGATGAATTTCAGTATTGTACATTGTTTGCTCTCTTTCCTTTTTTGTGACACTTCATGGAGTTCTGGGCAGAAAATCCTCCAGTGGTTTGCCTTTGCCTTCTGGAGTGGCAGTGCACTTACTGTGCGGGATCCTGACCATTGTTCCACTTAAAGCCTGGACTTTGAAGAAAGATGACGAAAATAAAATAAACGCAGCAAAAATGTGGTTCTACAGGCGTCTTCTCAAGAGTGAAATGGACGGACAAAAGAACCAACGAAAGCATGCTAAAGGATTTAGCTGTCCAACGTAAAATGCTTTCAGAGCTCAACAAAAGAAAATTGAAGTATATCGGGCACATGAACAGAAACACAAGAACCGACTTGATGACATCAGTCCTGCAGGGGAGAGTCGAGGTAAAGAGAAAACATGGAAGGCCAGCAAAATCCTGGACAACATCGCTGACGCCTGCAAACTGGGGCTCCATGACATCATACACAGGAGCAGAGACCGTGTCGCCTGGCGATCCTTCGTGACAAAGAGTGGAGCTCCCACCGTCGTCCACGGCGATGGAGATAGATGATGATGGATGATGACATTGTTTGCCAGTACGAACTATTTGTAGTGCTCTTTGTTTTGTGTTTTGTACGAACTATTTGTAGTGCTCTTTGTTTTGTGTTTTCTG
>JAPXFY010000016.1:4446585-4456585 GCA_030674185.1 Monoplex corrugatus
ACAGACACACAGACAGACACACAGACAGACAGACAGACAGACAGACAGACACACAGACAGACAGACACACAGACAGACAGACACACAGACAGACAGACAAACAGACAGACAGACAGACACACAGACAGACACACAGACAGACAGACAGACAGACACACAGACAGACAGACAGACAGACACACAGACAGACAGACACACAGACAGACAACACAGACAGACAGACAGACAGACAGACAGAACACACAGACAGACAGACACACAGACAGACAGACAAAACAGACAGACAGACAACACAGACAAACAGACACACAGACAGACAGACACACAGACAGACAGACACACAGACAGACAGACACACAGACAGACAGACACACAGACAGACACACAGACAGACAGACAGACAGGACACACAGACACACAGACAGACAGCCTGACAGACACACAGACAGACAGACAAAACAGACACACAGACAGACAGACACACAGACAGACAGACAACAGACAGACAGACACACAGACAGACAGACACACAGACAGACAGACACACAGACAGACACACAGACAGGACAGACCAGACAGACGACACAGACAGACAGACAGACAGACCAGAAGACAGACAGACAGACACACAGACAGACAGACGACAGACAGACAGACACAACAGACAGACAGACAGACAGACAGACAGACAGACAGACACACAGACAGACAGACAGACAGACAGACAGACAGCCGACAGACAGACAGACAGACAGACAGACAGACAGACAGACAGACAGACAGACAGACAGCCTGACAGACAGACAGACAGACAGACAGCACACAGACAGACAGACAGACAGACAGACAGACAGACAGACAGACAGACAGACAGACAGACAGACACACAGACAGACAGACAGACACACAGACAGACAGACAGACAGACAGACAGACAGACAGCCTGACAGACAGACAGACAGACAGACAGACAGACAGACAGCCTGACAGACACACAGACAGACAGACAGACAGACAGCCTGACAGACAGACAGACACACAGACACACAGACAGACAGACAGACAGACAGACAGCCTGACAGACACACAGACACACAGACAGACAGACAGACAGCCTGACAGACAGACAGACAGACAGACAGGCAAACAGACAGACAAACAGACAGACAGATAGACACACAAACAGACAGACAGGCAAACAGACAGACAGGCAAACAGACAGACAGGCAAACAGACAGATAGGCAAACAGACAGACAGACAGGCAAACAGACAGACAGACAGGCAAACAGACAGACAGGCAAACAGGCAGACAGACAGACAGGCAAACAGACAGACAGGCAAACAGACAGACAGACAGGCAAACAGACAGACAGACAGGCAAACAGACAGACAGACAGACATGCAAACAGACAGACAGACAGGCAAACAGACAGACAGACAGACAGGCAAACAGACAGACAGACAGGCAGACAGACAGGCAAACAGACAGACAGACAGACACACAGACAGACAGACAGGCAAACAGACAGACAGACTGACAGACAGACAGACAGACAGGCAAACAGACAGACAGACAGGCAAACAGACAGACAGACAGGCAAACAGACAGACAGACAGGCAAACAGACAGACAGACAGGCACACAGACAGACAGACAGGCAAACAGACAGACAGGCAAACAGACAGACAGACAGGCAAACAGACAGACAGACAGGCAAACAGACAGACAGACAAACAGACAGACAGGCAAACAGACAGGCAAACAGACACAGACAGACAGACAAACAGACAGACAGACAGGCAAACAGACAGACAGACAGACAGGCAAACAGACAGACAGACAGGCACACAGACAGACAGACAGGCAAACAGACAGACAGACAGACAAACAGGCAAACAGACGAGCAGAGAAGCATCCCACGTATATGTAGGTGGGTGTGTTTGTGGACGTATGATTGTTCAATCTCTGGAGATGATGATCAGGATCGGGTTATGTCGTCTGCCCATGTAGTGTGGCGCAGAGGTACACACCATGGTGTATACCGTATGACGAGCCGTTGAGCATCAAACATCCTCCTTGATTGCAGGGACTTGTACGATGTTAGACAAAAGCACTACACGGCGGACTCCTTGAAGAACCTCTTCCGGGACGTCCCTCCCGATGCAATTTTCCAGTTTTTACAAGAGAACAGCCGATTTCACCTGATATGAATTTACGGCTGTGTTTCTTTAATTGCGTTTTAGAGTTGCAAGATTAACGGTGTTTTAGAGTTGCAAGATTAACGGTGAGCGTGGTTTTTAACTGTTGTCTTTTATCTTAACCGGGTTGTCGTTTTTGACGTGGTGTTAGACCTGATATGGCTGTAGTAGTCGGCTGGGCTATAAGCAGTATGAACATGTACTACGAACACCCCCCTTGCCCTCAGTGTATGCTGAGCAGTGTACAAGTTTGTACAGACGCTCATCACGCCCTTGGGAAACTTTGTCAGTACGGCCTCCAATGCACTCAGCCATGATCGGGTACCTTCGTGTTCAGGTCGGGGAAGGCAAAGCAGGAAAGAGGAGGATTTGGACCCACCCTGGAGAGATGACCTGAGAGTAATTTGATAATACGAGAGCCATGATGGCAGTTGACGATGTTATTGAGATACAACTTGTCCTACAGTACGACCGGTACCGTCAGGAAAAGACGACAGTTGATGTGTGTTCTGTATGTGTTGACTGATGTTAACATTGTGTTGGTGTGTGTTCTGTGTGTTGACAGATGTTAACATTGTGTTGGTGTGTGTTCTTATATGTTGATAGCTATTAACATTGTGTTGGTGTGTGTTCTGTGTGTTGACAGATGTTAACATTGTGTTGGTGTGTGTCCTGTGTATGTTGACAGCTATTAACATTGTGTTGGTGTGTGTTCTGTATATGTTGACAGCTATTAACATTGTGTTGGTGTGTGTTCTGTATATGTTGACAGCTATTAACATTGTGTTGGTGTGTGTTCTGTATATGTTGACAGCTATTAACATTGTGTTGGTGTGTGTTCTGTATATGTTGACAGCTATTAACATTGTGTTGGTGTTTGTTCTGTGTGTGTTGACAGATATTAACATTGTGTTGGTGTGTGTTCTGTATATGTTGACAGCTATTAACATTGTGTTGGTGTGTGTGTGTATGTGTTGACAGATATTAACATTGTGTTGGTGTGTGTTCTGTATATGTTGACAGCTATTAACATTGTGTTGGTGTGTGTGTTCTGTGTATGTTGACAGCTATTAACATTGTGTTTGGTGTTTGTTCTGTGTATGTTGACAGCTATTAACAATGTGTTGGTGTGTGTTCTGTTATGTGTTGACTGATGTAACATTGTGTTGGTGTGTGTTTCTGTGTATGTTGACAGCTATTAACATCGTGTTGGTGTGTGTTTCTGTGTATGTTGATAGCTATTTAACATCGTGTTGGTGTGTGTTCTGTGTAGTTGACAGTTATTAACATTGTTTGGTGTTTGTTCTGTGTATGTTGACTGATGTTAACATTGTGTTGTGTGTGTTTCTGTTATGTTGACAGTTATTAACATCGTGTTGGTGTGTGTTCTGTATATGTTGACAGCTATTAACATCGTGTTGGTGTTGTTCTGTGTATGTTGACTGATGTTAATATTGTGTTGGTGTGTGTTCTGTATTGTTGACAGCTATTTAACATCGTGTTGGTGTATGTTCTGTATGTTGTTGACAGTATTAACATTGTGTTGGTGTGTGTGTTCTGTATGTTTGACAGCTATTAACATTGTGTTGGTGTGTGTTCTGTGTATGTTGACAGTATTAACATTGTGTTGGTGTGTTGTTCTGTGTATGTTGACTGATGTTAACATTGTGTTGGAGTGTGTTCTGTATATGTTGACAGTTATTAACATCGTGTTGGTGTGTTTCTGTGTATGTTGATAGCTATTAACATCGTGTTGTGTGTGTGTTCTGTGTATGTTGACTGATGTTAATATTGTGTTGGTGTGTGTTCTGTATTGTTGACAGCTATTAACATCGTGTTGGTGATGTTCTGTATGTGTTACTGAGTTAACATTGTGTTGGTGTTGTTCTGTATGTGTTGACAGCTATTAACATTGTGTTGGTGTGTGTTCTGTGTATGTTGACAGCTATTAACATTGTGTTGGTGTGTGTTCTGTATATGTTTGACAGCTATTAACATTGTGTTGGTGTTGTTCTGTGTATGTTGACTGATGTTAACATTGTGTTGGTGTGTGTTCTGTGTATGTTGACAGCTATTAACATTGTGTTGGTGTGTGTTCTGGTATGTGTTGAAGCTATGTTAAACATTGGTGTGGTGTTTGTTCTGTGTATGTTGACAGATATTAACATTGTGTTGGTGTGTGTTCTGTGTATGTTTGACAGTATTAACATTATGTTGGTGTTGTCTGTCGTATGTTGACTGATGTTAACATTGTTTGGTGTGTGTCTGTATGTGTTGACTGATGTTAACATTGTGTTGGTGTGTGTTTCTGTATGTGTTGACAGCTATTAACATTGTTGGTGTGGTTCTGGTATGTTGACAACTATTAACATGTGTTGTGTGTGTTCTGTGTATGTTGACTGATGTTAACATTGTGTTGGTGTGTGTTCTGTGTATGTTGACAGCTATTAACATTGTGTTGGTGTGTGTTCTGTGTATGTTGATAGCTATTAACATTGTGTTGGTGTGTGTTCTGTATATGTTGATAGCTATTAACATTGTGTTGGGTGTTGTTCTGTATATGTTGACAGCTATTAACATTGTGTTGGTGTGTGTTCTGTGTATGTTGACAGCTATTAACATTGTGTTGGTGTTTGTTCTGTGTATGTTGACAGCTATTAACATTGTGTTGATGTGTGTTCTGTATGTGTTGACTGATGTTAACATTGTGTTGGTGTGTGTTCTGTGTATGTTGACAGCTACTAACATTGTGTTGTGTGTGTTCTGTGTATGTTGACTGATGTTAACATTGTGTTGGTGTGTGTTCTGTGTATGTTGACAGCTATTAACATTGTGTTGGTGTGTGTTCTGTGTATGTTGACAGTTATTAACATTGTGTTGGTGTTTGTTCTGTGTATGTTGACAGCTATTAACATTGTGTTGTGTGGTGTTTCTGTGTATGTTGACAGCTATTAACATTGTGTTGTGTGTGTTCTGTGTATGTTGACAGTTATTAACATTGTGTTGGTGTGTATTCTGTATGTTGACTGATGTTAACATTGTGTTGGTGTGTGTTCTTGTAAGTTGACAGTTATTAACATTGTGTGGTGTGTATTCTGTGTATGTTGACAGCTATTAACATTGTGTTTGTGTGTGTTCTGTGTATGTTGACTGATGTTAACATTGTGTTGGTGTTGTGTTCTGTATATGTTGACAGCTATTAACATTGTGTTAGGTGTTTGTTCTGTGTATGTTGACAGCTATTAACATTGTGTTGGTGTGTGTTCTGTGTATGTTGACAGTTATAACATTGTGTGTGGTGTGTATTCTGTGTATGTTTGACAGCTATTAACATTGTGTTGGTGTGTGTTCTGTGATGTTTGACAGCTATTAACATTGTGTTGGTGTGTATTCTGTGTATGTTGACAGCTATAACATTGTGTTGGTGTGTGTTCTGTGTATGTTGACAGTATTAACATTGTGTGTGGTGTGTGTTCTGTGTATGTTGACAGTTATTAACATTGTGTTGGTGTGTATTCTGTGTATGTTGACAGCTATTAACATTGTGTTGGTGTGTGTTCTGTGTATGTTGACTGAGTATTAACATTGTGTTGGTGGTGTGTTCTGTGTATGTTGACAGTATTAACATTGTGTTGGTGTGTATTCTGTGTATGTTGACAGCTATTAACATGTGTTGTGTGTGTTCTGTGTATGTTGACATGATGTTAACATTGTGTTGGTGTGTGTTCTGTGATGTTGACAGCTATTAACATTGTGTGGTGTTTGTTCTGTGTGTGTTGACTGAGTATAACATTGTGTTGGTGTGTGTTCTGTGTATGTTGACAGCTATTAACATTGTGTTGGTGTGTTGTTCTGTGTATGTTGACAGCTATTAACATTGTGTTGGTGTGTTGTTCTGTGTATGTTGACAGTATTAACATTGTGTTGGTGTGTGTTCTGTATATGTTGACAGCTATTAACATTGTGGTTGGTGTGTGTTCTGTATGTTGACAGATTTAACATTGTGTTGGTGTGTTCTGTGTATGTTGACAGCTATTAACATTGTGTTGGTGTGTGTTCTGTATATGTTGACAGTATTAACATTGTGTTGGTGTGTGTTCTGTATGTGTTGACAGTATTAACATTGTGTTGGTGTGTGTTCTGTATATGTTGACAGCTATTAACATTGTGTTGGTGTGTGTTCTGTATATGTTGACAGCTATTAACATTGTGTTGGTGTGTGTTCTGTGTATGTTGACAGCTATTAACATTGTGTTGGTGTGTGTGTTCTGTGTATGTTGACAGCTATTAACATTGTGTTGGTGTTGTGTTCTGTGTATGGTTGACAGATTTAACATTGTGTTGGTGTGTGTTCTGTATTGTTGACAGCTATTAACATTGTGTTGGTGTTGTGTTCTGTGTATGTTGACAGCTATTAACATTGTGTTGGTGTTTTGTTCTGTGTATGTTGAAGCTATTAACATGTGTTGGTGTGTTTCTGTATGGTGACATATTAACATTGTGTTGGTGTTGTTCTGTGTATGTTGACAGTTATTAACATTGTGTTGGTGTGTGTTCTGTGTATGTTGACAGCTATTAACATTGTGTTGGTGTTGTATTCTGTGTATGTTGACAGCTATTAACATTGTGTGGTGTGTGTTCTGTGTATGTTGACAGCTATTAACATTGTGGTGGTGTGTTTCTGTGTATGTTGACAGCTATTAACATTGTGTTGTGTGTGTTCTGTGTATGTTGACAGTTTATTAACATTGTGTTGGTGTGTGTTCTGTGTATGTTGACAGCTATTAACATTGTGTTGGTGTGTGTTCTGTGTATGTTGACAGCTATTAACATTGTGTTGGTGTTGTTCTGTGTATGTTGACATGTATTAACATTGTGTTGGTGTTGTTCTGTGTATGTTGACAGCTATTAACATTGTGTTGGTGTGTGTTCTGTGTATGTTGACAGCATATTAACATTGTGTTGGTGTTTGTTCTGTGTATGTTGACAGCTATTAACATTGTGTTGGGTTTGTTCTGTGTTGTTGACAGCTATTAAAAATTGTGTTGGTGTGTGTTCTGTATATGTTGACAGCTATTAACATTGTGTGGTGTTGTTCTGTGTATGTTGACAGTTATTAACATTGTGTTGGTGTGTTGTTCTGTTGTGTTGACAGCTATTAACATTGTGTTGGTGTGTGTTCTGTATATGTTGACAGCTATTAACATTGTGTTGGTGTGTGTTCTGTGTATGTTGACAGTTATTAACATTGTGTTGGTGTGTGTTCTGTGTATGTTGACAGCTATTAACATTGTGTTGGTGTGTGTTCTGTGTATGTTGACAGCTTATTAACATTGTGTTGGTGTTGTTCTGTATATGTTGACAGCTATTAACATTGTGTTGGTGTGTGTTCTGTATATGTTGACAGCTATTAACATTGTGTTGGTGTGTGTTCTGTGTATGTTGACAGCTATTAACATTGTGTTGGTGTGTGTTCTGGTATATGTTGACAGCTATTAACATTGTGTTGGTGTGTGTTCTGTATTGTTGACTGATGTTAACATTGTGTTGGTGTTTTTCTGTATATGTTGACAGCTATTAACATTGTGTTGGTGTGTGTCTGTATCGTTACTGTGTCATTGTTGCTGTTGTCTGTATTGTTCACTGTTTAACAAATTCTGTGTTTTCGGGTTTGTGGCAACTCAGTCAACATTTGTGTGCTCTTCTCGTTCTCGTATGCTTGCCTTACTCTGTGCTCTTTTCTCTCTTTTGTCTACATAGCTATACCCATTTCAGTTTCTGTCTCTTTCTCTCTGTACTCATGTCTCTCTCTCTTCCTTGTCTCTACTCTTGTCTTCTTCTTCTCTCTCTTCTCTCTCCCCTGTTCACTTCACTAGTCTTTCTCTCTCTTCTCTGATTTCTGTCTCTTTCTCTCTGTCTTCTGTACTTCTCTTCGTGTCTCTCTCTCTCTTCTGCTGTCTCTGTTGTCTCTCTGTCTCCTCTCATCTGTCCTCTCTCCTCTCTCTCCCTGTCTCCCACTATCTATCACCCGATCTCTTCTCTCTGTCTGTCTGTCTCTCGCTCTCTCTCTCTCTCTCTCTCTCTCTCTTCTCTCTTCTCTCTCTCTCTCTCTCTCCTCCTTTCCTCTCCTCTCTCTCTCTCTCTCTTCCTCTCTCTCTCTTCCTCCTCTCTCTCTCTCTCTCTCTCTCCCTGTCTCCCACTATCTATCACCCGATCTTCAGTTTCTCTCACTGTCTCTCTGTCTCTCGCTCTCTCTCTCTCTTTCTCTCTCTCTCTCTCTCTTCTCTCCCCTGTCTCCCACTATCCATCACCCGATCTTCATTTTCTCTCTCCTCTCCTCTCTGTCTCTCTCTCTCTCTCCCTCTGTCTTTCTTCCTCTCTCCTCTCCTTTCTCTCTCTCCTCCTCTCCCTCACCGATCAGTTCCTCTCCTTCTCCTCTCTGCTTTCTCTCTCTCTCTCCTCTCTCCTCTCTCTCCTCTCTCTCTCTCTCTCTCTCTCTCTCTCCTCTCTCCCCTCTGTCTCCCACTATCCATCACCCGATCTTCAGTCTCTCTCTCTGTCTCTCGCTCTCTCTCTCTCTCTCTTTCTCAGTCTGTCTGTCAGTCAATGTCTGTCTGTCTGTCTCTCTCTCTCTCTTTCTCTCTCTCTTTCTCTCTTTCTCTCTCTTCTCTCTCTTTCTCTCTCTCTCTCTGTCGCTCTCCCTCCTCCATCCCCTCTTCCTTCTCTCTCTTCTCCCTCTCTCATCTCTCTCTCTCTTCTCTCTCTCTCTCTTTCTCTCTCTTTCTGTCTGTCTCTCTCCCTCCCTTCTCTCTCTCTCTCTCCTCTCCTTGAATTCAATCCCCACTAGCAGCATGAAAATCGGGTCTGTTTGCTGCGCCCATCTCTGTTTCTCAGCAATGAATAAATATCGTCTTTGATGTTGTTGTCGTTTACTACCGATTTGTGTGGTCAGTATCGTGGATTTGTGTGCACAAAGATTACGGACTTGTGGACAAAGATCGCGGTTTGTGTGACAACGTTGTGGACTTGTTGTGTCAGAGATTGTGTATTTGTGCTAGCAAAGATTGTGGATTTGTGTGGACAAGATTGTTTTTGTGTGACAAAGTTGCGGACTTGTGTGGACATAGATTGTGAGAGACAAAGATTGCGGATTTTTTGTGGACAAAGTGTGTGTATTGTATGGACAAGATTGCGTACGTGTGGTCGGATGCATATGTAACAAAGTATTTGGCAAATGTATTGTGGACAAGATTGCAGATTTGTGGACAAGATTGATTGTGGACTTGTGTGTGAGGACAAAGATTAGGACTTGTGTGGCATAGATCGGATTGTGTGGACAAAGTTATGGACTTGTGTGGTCAAGATTTGGATTTGTGGGCAAAGATTTGGACTTGTTGGTATAGATTAGGATTGTGTGGACAAAGATTAGGACTTGTTGGTCAAGATTACGGACTTGTGTGGAAAGATTTGACTTGTATGACAGAGATTGTGGATTTTTTGTGGACAAGATTGTGGATTTATGTGGACAAGATTGCGGACTTGTAGCAGAGATTGTGATTTTGTGGACAGAGATTTGGTTTGTGTGGACAAAGATTGTGGACTTGGTTGTCAAGATTGGGATTTGTGGACAAAGGATTGTGGATTTGTGGACAAAGATTGTGGACTTTGTGGGACAAAGATTGTGGACTTGTGTGGACAAAGATTTGGACTTTGTGTGGACAAAGATTGTGGATTGGTGTCAGAGATTGTGATTGTGTGGACAAAGATTTGGATTTGTGTAGACAAAGATTGTGGACTTGGT
>JAPXFY010000016.1:4461585-4474085 GCA_030674185.1 Monoplex corrugatus
GCTGGCTCTTGAAATGTATCACATCCCAGAAAACATCCGAACAATGCTGAGGAAGTATTTCCAAGGGTTCTCAATGCGGTTCTCTACCAAAGAATACACCACGGACTGGATAGACCTAGAGGTGGGCATTGCAATGGGCTGTGCAATCTCTCCCATACTGTTCGTGTTGGCAATGGAAGTCATCTTGAAAGCTGCAATGAAGAGTTCAGGTCCAGTGAATCTGGGAGATGGATACCAGATGCCTCCTCTGAAAGCTTTCATGGATGACACAACAGTCTTGTCCACGGATGAGGAAGAGACACACCAAATCTTAAAGCAGCTGGATGAGCTGGTGGTCTCTTCAAGAATGAGGTTCAAATCTAAGAAATCCCGAAGTCTCTCACTGCGAAAAGGAAAAGTGGCAGATTCAGTCAAATTCATGGTAGCCAATCAAGCCATCCCCACTGTCACAGAAGAGCCAGTAAAAAGTCTCGGAAGATGGTATGATGACTCCCTGAAAGACACACAAAGGGGATGTGAAACCAAGCAAACAGCAGAAGAAGGCCTGAAGAAAATAGATAACTGCGGACTGCCAGGCAAACACAAAGTCTGGTGTCTACAGTTCATGCTGATACCAAAGCTGCTGTGGCCACTGCTAATCTATGACATTTGCACCAGCACAGTCGAAGCAATGGAAGCCAAAATCAACAAATACACAAGAAAATGGCTCGGTGTCCCACCTGGTCTCACTGATGTTGCATTCTACTGTCGTCAAGCAATGCTGAAGCTACCTCTCAAATCCATAGTGGAGGAATACAAAGTTGGAAAAGCAAGACTGTTGAGCATGCTGGAGGAATCGGAAGACAATATCGTGAGATCAGTTCATCCAAAGCTGAGAACTGGCAGAAAGTGGAAAGTCCAAGAGGCTGTAAACAATGCCAAGAGAAACCTCAGCATCAAAGAAATAATTGGACACACGCAAACCAACAGACAGGGACTGGGAGCAACAAAAATGCAGTGATGGTCCAAAGCCAAAGGGAAGGAAAAAAGAGACATGATCATACAGGAGTTGAAGGAAGAAGAAGACGTCAAAAGAGTGCAGAAGGCAGTCCAGCAAGGTCAACAGGGGCAATGGACAACATGGGACAGTGCACTCCAAAGAAGTCTCAGCTGGAACGATATGTGGCACATGGCTCCTCTAAGGATAAGCTTCCTCCTCAGATCTGTATATGACCTGCTCCCCTCGAATGCAAACTTAGTGAAATGGGGGAAATCAGACGACCCAGCATGTCCGCTCTGTCAGAAGAAACAAACAGTGGAACATGTCCTAAGCTCTTGCAAAGTAGCGCTAGCCCAAGGAAGGTATACATGGAGGCACAACCAAGTTCTGAAAGTGATCACAGACGTGGTTAGCGAAAAAACCATGACCCCAAACGCACCAATTGCTATGACAACGTTCTACAAAGCAGGAGGGAAACAGGTCTGGCCCGAAAGTGCTATGACAACCAGCACATTGCCAAAGGGTCTTCTGGATGGAGCAGTCGACTGGGAGTGTACAGCAGACTCCCAGAGTGGAGAAATTACCCAGATGTCATCAGCAAGACAGGCATGAGACCAGATATCGCTCTCCACTCTGACTCCTCGAAACAAGTGATTCTGATAGAACTCACTGTGCCATACGAAAGCAGAATGGAAGAAGCACATATCTACAAGACCGAAAAATACGCCGGTCTTGCCAGCACCCTGAAGAAAGCAGGTCTGCGGGTCAAAATCTTCGCCATAGAGGTCGGGGCAAGAGGGTTTGTGGGCACCTCCGCTTATGATCTCATGAAACAACTCGCCATTTCTGGGAAGAAGAGGACTAGAGCCCTTAAAGCGATGGCAGAGGCAGCAGAAAGGAGCTCAAGCTGGATCTGGGCAAGGAGGAACCAAAAGTGAACTTCATAAGGATTAAATTCCCTACAGATGATGTGTGCCCCGTTAGCACATTGGTAAAACCGCGTACCGCAGTTCTGAAGCGCAGAATCGCCCAGGTTCGCTCCCCGGGCGTGGGAAAAAAAAAAAAAATAGACAACAGCAGAAGGGCATCCAGGAGTCATGACCTGGATGTGGCCCGGCCCCCCGAGAGTGTAAGGAATTCAGGGCCGAAACACTTGTCTAAAGGGGGTTACTTCTCTGAAGACCTGTTGTCTAGCTCTCCCTAGAGTTTCTTTCTACCTACATACAGGGATGAGATAACAGTCATTTTTCTTCTTTTTTTATTTGTCTTAAGGGTGAAATAAAAGTTCTGATTTGTTTTCTTTTTGTCTTGGGGGAGTGGAATAGTGGTCATACTTTGTTCCCTTTTGTCTTGAGGGTGGAATAACGGTCATACTTTGTTCCCTTTTGTCTTGAGGGTGGAATAACGGTCATACTTTGTTCTCTTTTGTCTTGAGGGTGGAATAACGGTCATACTTTGTTCCCTTTTGTCTTAAGGGTGGAATAACGGTCATACTTTGTTCTCTTTTGTCATAAGGGTGGAATAACGGTCATACTGTGTTCCCTTTTGTCTTGAGGGTGGAATAACGGTCATACTTTGTTCCCTTTTGTCTTGAGGGTGGAATAACGGTCATACTTTGTTCCCTTTTGTCTTGAGGGTGGAATAACGGTCATACTTTGTTCCCTTTTGTCTTGAGGGTGGAATAACGGTCATACTTTGTTCCCTTTTGTCTTGAGGGTGGAATAACGGTCATACTTTGTTCCCTTTTGTCATAAGGGTGGAATAACGGTCATACTTTGTTCCCTTTTGTCATAAGGGTGGAATAAACGGTCATACTGTGTTCCCTTTTGTCATAAGGGTGGAATAACGGTCATACTTTGTTCCCTTTTGTCTATAAGGGTGGAATAACGGTCATACTTTTTCTCTTTTGTCTTAAGGGTGGAATAACGGTCATACTTTGTTCCTTTTGTCTAAGGGTGGAATAACGGTCATACTTGTTCCCTTTTGTCATAAGGGTGGAATAACGGTCATACTTTGTCCCTTTTGTCATAAGGGTGGAATAACGGTCATACTGTGTTCCCTTTTGTCTTAAGGGTGGAATAACGGTCATACTTTGTTCCCTTTTGTCATAAGGTGGAATAACGGTCATACTTTGTTCCCTTTTGTCATAAGGGTGGAATAACGGTCATACTTTGTTCTCTTTTTGTCATAAGGGTGGAATAACGGTCATACTTGTTCCTTTTGTCATAAGGTGGAATAACGGTCATACTTTGTTCCCTTTTGTCATAAGGTGGAATAACGGTCATACTTGTTCCCTTTTGTCTTAAGGGTGGAATAACGGTCATACTTTGTTCCCTTTTGTCTTAAGGGTGGAATAAGGTCATACTTTGTTCCCTTTTGTCTTAAGGGTGGAATAACGGTCATACTTTGTTCCCTTTTGTCATAAGGGTGGAATAACGGTCATACTTTGTTCCTTTTGTCATAAGGGTGGAATAACGTCATACTTTGTTCCCTTTTGTCTATAAGGGTGGAATAACGTCATACTTTGTTCCTTTGTCTTAAGGGTGGAATAACGTCATACTTTGTTCCCTTTTGTCTTAAGGGTGGAATAACGGTCATACTTTGTTTCTTTTGTCTTAAGGGTGGAATAAGGTCATACTTTGTTCTCCTTTGTGTCATAAGGGTGGAATAACGGTCATACTTTGTTCCCTTTTGTCTTAAGGTGGAATAACGGTCATACTTTGTTCTCTTTTGTCTTAAGGGTGGAATAACGGTCATACTTTGTTCCTTTTGTCATAAGGGTGGAATAACGGTCATACTTGTTCCCTTTTGTCTTAAGGGTGGAATAACGGTCATACTTTGTTCTCTTTTGTCTTAAGGGTGGAATAACGGTCATACTTTGTTCCTTTTGTCTTAAGGTTGGAATACGTCATACTTTGTTCCTTTGTCTAAGGGTGGAATAACGGTCATACTTTTGTTCCCTTTTGTCTTAAGGGTGGAATAACGGTCATACTTTGTTCCCTTTTGTCTTAGGGTGGAATAACGGTCATATTGTTCCCTTTTGTCTTAAGGTTGGAATAACGGTCATACTTTGTTCCCTTTTGTCTTAAGGGTGGAATAACGGTCATACTTTGTTCCCTTTTGTCTAAGGGGTGGAATAACGGTCATACTTTGTTCCCTTTTGTCTTAAGGGTGGAATAACGGTCATACTTTGTTCCCTTTTGTCTAAGGGTGGAATAACGGTCATACTTTGTTCCCTTTTGTCTTAAGGGTGGAATAAGGTCATACTTTGTTCCCTTTTTGTCTTAAGGTGGAATAACGGTCATACTTTGTTCCCTTTTGTCTTAAGGTGGAATAACGGTCATACTTTGTTCCCTTTTGTCTTAAGGGTGGAATAACGGTCATACTTTGTTCCTTTTGTCTTAAGGGTGGAATAACGGTCATACTTTGTTCCCTTTTGTCCTAAGGGTGGAATAACGGTCATACTTTGTTCCCTTTTGTCATAAGGGTGGAATAACGGTCATACTTTGTTCCCTTTTGTCTTAAGGGTGGAATAACGGTCATACTTTGTTCCCTTTTGTCATAAGGGTGGAATAACGGTCATACTTTGTTCCCTTTTGTCTTAAGGGTGGAATAACGGTCATACTTTGTTCCCTTTTGTCTAAGGGTGGAATAAGGTCATACTTTGTTCCCTTTTGTCATAAGGGTGGAATAACGGTCATACTTTGTTCCCTTTTGTCTTAAGGGTGGAATAACGGTCATACTTTTTCCCTTTTGTCATAAGGGTGGAATAACGGTCATACTTTGTTCCCTTTTGTCTTAAGGGTGGAATAACGGTCATACTTTGTTCTCTTTTGTCTTAAGGGTGGAATAACGGTCATACTTTGTTCCCTTTTGTCTTAAGGGTGAATAACGGTCATACTTTGTTCCCTTTTGTCTTAAGGGTGGAATAACGGTCATACTTTGTTCCCTTTTGTCTTAAGGGTGGAATAACGGTCATACTTTGTTCCCTTTTGTCTTAAGGGTGAATATAGGTCATACTTTGTTCCCTTTTGTCTTAAGGGTGGAATAACGGTCATACTTTGTTCCTTTTGTCTTAAGGGTGGAATAACGGTCATACTTTGTTCCCTTTTGTCTTAAGGGTGGAAATAACGGTCATACTGTGTTCCCTTTTGTCATAAGGGTGGAATAACGGTCATACTTTGTTCTCTTTTGTCTTAAGGGTGGAATAACGGTCATACTTTGTTCTCTTTTGTCTTAAGGTTGGAATAACGGTCATACTTTGTTCCCTTTTGTCTTAAGGGTGGAATAACGGTCATACTTTGTTCTCTTTTGTCTTAAGGGTGGAATAACGGTCATACTTTGTTCCCTTTTGTCTTAAGGGTGGAATAACGGTCATACTTTGTTAGCTTACTTTGTTACCTTTTGTAAGGTGGAATAATGGTCATACTTTGTTAGCTTACTCTGTTACCTTTTATAAGGTGGAATAATGGTCATACTTTGTTAGCTTACTCTGTTACCTTTTATAAGGTGGAATAATGGTCATACTTTGTTAGCTTACTCTGTTACCTTTTATAAGGTGGAATAATGGTCATACTTTGTTAGCTTACTCTGTTACCTTTTATAAGGTGGAATAATGGTCATACTTTGTTAGCTTACTCTGTTACCTTTTATAAGGTGGAATAATGGTCATATTTTGTTAGCTTACTCTGTTACCTTTTGTAAGGTGGAATAATGGTCATACTTTGTTAGCTTACTCTGTTACCTTTTGTAAGGTGGAATAATGGTCATACTTTGTTAGCTTACTCTGTTACCGTTTGTAAAGTGGAATAATGGTCATACTTTGTTAGCTTACTCTGTTACTTTTGTCTTAAGGGTGGGAAATATAGGTCATACTTTGTTAGCTTACTTTGTTACCTTTTGTAAAGGTGGAATAATAGTCATACTTTGTTCCCTTTTGTCTTAAAGGTGGAATAAAGGTCATACTTTTTTACTTTATGTCTATCTCTCCAAAGCCCTGCTTTTCACGATTTTCAACTGCCGTGGTTTCTTTTAGCATGCGCAGGCCAAAAGGCAATCGGGTTTGACTCGTTTTTCGTCCCCTTCCGAAGGACTAGACGTTCAGGTCGATTTTCCTGTCAAACTGAGGAGTGCACACACTTGAAAGGCGCCTATCAGTTTGCCATTTAACTGTACAAATTCGTGCTGTTTATGGGGCCCGGGGACAATTCGTGCTGTTTATGGGGACTAATTCGTGCGTGCTGTTTATGGGACTAATTCGTTCCGTTTATAGGAACTAATTCGTGCATGCTGTTTATGGAAACCAGTTCGTGTTGTTCAAGTGGAATAATTCGTGCTGTTTATGGGGCTAGTTCGTGTTGTTTAAGTCGACACATTACATTCGTGCTGTTTAAGTGGACTGATTCGTGCTGTTGAAGTGGACTGATTCGTGCTGTCTGTGGAAGCTAATTCGTACTGTTTATGTGCTCACATTCGTACTGTTTTAGTGGACTTATTCGTGCTGTCTGTGGAAACTAATTCGTGCTGTTTATGAACTCACATTCGTGCTGTTGATGGGGACTGATTCGTGCAGTTTAAGTGGACTAATTCGTGCAGTGTTGGACTACTTCGTGCTGTTTAATTGGATAGATCCGTGTTGTTTAAGTGCACTAATTCGTGATGTTGATGGAGACTGATTAATTCGTGCTGTTGATGGAGACTGATTAATTCGTGCTGTTTAAGGGGACTAATTTGTGCTGTTTATTTGGACTTATTCGTACTGTTTATGGATAGATCCGTGTTAAGTGTACAAATTCGTGCTGTTGATGGGGACTAATTAATTCGTGTTGTTTAAATGGACAGATTCGTGCTTTTTAAGTGAACTAATTCGTGTTGTTTATGGGGACTAATTTTCGTGACGTTTATGGGGATAAATCTGTGCTGTTTAAGGGGACTGATTTGTGCTATTTATTTGGACTTGTTCGTGCTGTTTATGGAAACTAATTCGTGCTGTTTATGTGGACATATTTGTGCTGTTTATGGTGACTAATTCGTGCTGTTTATGTGGACATATTTGTGCTGTTTATGGTGACTAATTCGTGCTGTTTATGTGTGACATAATTTGTGCTGTTTATGGTGACTAATTCGTGCTGTTTATGTGGACATATTTGTGCTGTTTATGCTGACTAGTTCGTGCTGTTTAAGTAGACATATTTGTGCTGTGTATGGTGACTAATTCGTGCTGTTTATGTGGACATATTTGTGCTGTGTATGGTGACTAATTCGTGCTGTTTAAGTAGACATATTTGTACTGTTTATGCTGACTAGTTCGTGCTGTTTAAGTAGACATATTTGTACTGTTTATGGTGACTAATTCGTGCTGTTTAAGTGGACATATTTGTACTGTGTATGGTGACTAATTCGTGCTGTTTAAGTGGACATATTTGTGCTGTGTATGGTGACTAATTCGTGCTGTTTAAGTGGACATATTTGTACTGTTTATGGTGACTAATTCGTGCTGTTTAAGTGGACATATTTTTACTGGTTATGGTGACTAATTCGTGCTGTTTAAGTAGACATATTTGTACTGTGTATGGTGACTAATTCGTGCTGTTTAAGTGGACATATTTGTACTGTGTATGGTGACTAATTCGTGCTGTTTAAGTGGACATATTTGTGCTGTGTATGGTGACTAATTCGTGCTGTTTAAGTGGACATTTTGTACTGTTTATGGTGACTAATTCGTGCTGTTTAAGTGGACATATTTGTGCTGTGTATGGTGACTAATTCGTGCTGTTTAAGTGGACATATTTGTGCTGTGTATGGTGACTAATTCGTGCTGTTTAAGTGGACATATTTGTCTGTGTATGGTGACTAATTCGTGCTGTTTAAGTGGACATATTTGTACTGTGTATGGTGACTAATTCGTGCTGTTTAAGTGGACATATTTGTGCTGTGTATGGTGACTAATTCGTGCTGTTTAAGTGGACATATTTGTGCTGTGTATGGTGACTAATTCGTGCTGTTTAAGTGGACATATTTGTGCTGTGTATGGTGACTAATTCGTGCTGTTTAAGTGGACATATTTGTACTGTGTATGGTGACTAATTCGTGCTGTTTAAGTGGACATATTTGTGCTGTGTATGGTGACTAATTCGTGCTGTTTAAGTGGACATATTTGTGCTGTTTATGGTGACTAATTCGTGCTGTTTAAGTGGACATATTTGTACTGTGTATGGTGACTAATTCGTGCTGTTTAAGTGGACATATTTGTGCTGTGTATGGTGACTAATTCGTGCTGTTTAAGTGGACATATTTGTACTGTTTATGGTGACTAATTCGTGCTGTTTAAGTGGACATATTTGTACTGTGTATGGTGACTAATTCGTGCTGTTTAAGTGGACATATTTGTGCTGTTTATGGTGACTAATTCGTGCTGTTTAAGTGGACATATTTGTGCTGTGTATGGTGACTAATTCGTGCTGTTTATGTGGACATATTTGTGCTGTGTATGCTGACTAGTTCGTGCTGTTTAAGTAGACATATTTGTACTGTTTATGGTGACTAATTCGTGCTGTTTAAGTGGACATATTTTTACTGGTTATGGTGACTAGTTCGTGCTGTTTAAGTAGACATATTTGTACTGTGTATGGTGACTAGTTCGTGCTGTTTAAGTGGACATATTTGTACTGTTTCTGGTGACTAATTTGTGCTGTTTAAGTGGACATATTTGTACTGTTTCTGGTGACTAATTTGTGCTGTTTAAGTGGACATATTTGTGCTGTGTATGGTGACTAATTTGTGCTGTTTAAGTGGACATATTTGTGCTGTGTATGGTGACTAATTCGTGCTGTTTAAGTGGACATATTTGTGCTGTGTATGGTGACTAGTTCGTGCTGTTTAAGTGGACATATTTGTGCTGTGTATGGTGACTAGTTCGTGCTGTTTAAGTGGACATATTTGTGCTGTGTATGGTGACTAATTCGTGCTGTTTAAGTGGACATATTTGTGCTGTGTATGGAGACTAATTCGTGCTGTTTAAGTGGACATATTTGTGCTGTGTATGGTGACTAATTCGTGCTGTTTAAGTGGACATATTTGTGCTGTGTATGGTGACTAATTCGTGCTGTTTATGTGGACATATTTGTGCTGTGTATGGTGACTAATTCGTGCTGTTTATGTGGACATATTTGTGCTGTGTATGGTGACTAATTCGTGCTGTTTAAGTGGACATATTTGTGCTGTGTATGGTGACTAATTCGTGCTGTTTAAGTGGACATATTTGTGCTGTGTATGGTGACTAATTCGTGCTGTTTAAGTGGACATATTTGTGCTGTGTATGGTGACTAATTCGTGCTGTTTAAGTGGACATATTTGTGCTGTGTATGGTGACTAATTCGTGCTGTTTAAGTGGACATATTTGTGCTGTGTATGGTGACTAATTCGTGCTGTTTAAGTGGACATTTTTGTACTGTTTATGGTGACTAGTTCGTGCTGTTTAAGTGGACATATTTGTGCTGTGTATGGTGACTAATTCGTGCTGTTTAAGTGGACATATTTGTGCTGTGTATGGTGACTAATTCGTGCTGTTTATGTGGACATATTTGTGCTGTTTATGCTGACTAGTTCGTGCTGTTTAAGTAGACATATTTGTACTGTTTATGGTGACTAATTCGTGCTGTTTAAGTGGACATATTTGTGCTGTGTATGGTGACTAATTCGTGCTGTTTAAGTGGACATATTTGTGCTGTGTATGGTGACTAATTCGTGCTGTTTATGTGGACATATTTGTGCTGTTTATGCTGACTAGTTCGTGCTGTTTAAGTAGACATATTTGTACTGTTTATGGTGACTAATTCGTGCTGTTTAAGTGGACATATTTGTACTGTTTATGGTGACTAATTCGTGCTGTTTAAGTGGACATATTTTTACTGGTTATGGTGACTAATTCGTGCTGTTTAAGTAGACATATTTGTACTGTGTATGGTGACTAATTCGTGCTGTTTAAGTGGACATTTTTGTACTGTTTATGGTGACTAGTTCGTGCTGTTTAAGTGGACATATTGTGCTGTGTATGGGGGTTAATTTGTGTCGTTTATAATAATAATAATAATAAAAATATTTATATAGCGCAAAATCTTGATAAAATCAAATCTAAGCGCTGAAACAGACACACACACACGCACGCACACACACACGCACGAACACACACACACAGACACACGCGCGCGCGCGCGCGCGCATGGCTATAAATGAGGAGAAAGAATAAAAGCAATAGAAAATTATAGAGAGCATATTATATACAAATATATATTACAATGTGATTCCCCTCCGAGTGGAGGCAGGCTGCAGAGGGGGTTGAGTGAGGTCAGGATTTTATGCAGAGGAGAAAAGGTGAGTTTTGAGAGCGGACTTGAAGGAGACAAAAGTAGGTTGCTGACGGACTGAGAGAGGAAGTTTGTTCCAGGAGAGTGGACCAGAAACAGAGAAGGCTCGTGGACCGTAGGTATTGAGCTTAGTGCGTGGAAAGCGAAAAGTCAGAGGATCGGAGGCAGAGCGGAGGGTACGTGAGGGAACATAGATCTCAAGTAGGTTTGACAGGTAATCGGGGGCTGCGTTATTGAGGCTTTTGTAGCACATGGTGTCTAGTTTGTACTGTATGCGCTTTGATACAGGGAGCCAGTGAAGTTGTGCCAGGAGAGGAGATATGTGGTCAGCTTTTTTCTTTTTGAGTACAAGGCGTGCAGCATTGTTTTGAATGCGCTGTAGAATGTGAATGGTGGAGGCAGGAAGACTGGACAGGAGTGAATTGCAATAGTCAATGCGAGACATTATGAAGGAGAGAACGAGTTTTGCAGTTGTTTCGACAGAGAGATACTTCCTGATCAGGCTTTATGATACGTTTATGGGGATAAATCTGCTGTTTAAGGGGATTAATTTGTGCTGTTTATTTGGACATGTTTGTGCCGTTTATAGGGAATGATTCGTGCTGTATAAGTAGACATATTTGTGCTACTTATGGGGATGAATTCGTGCTGTTTAAGTGGACATCTTTGTGCTGCTTATGGGGATAACTTCGTGCCATTTATGGGGACTAATTCGTGTTCATTATGGGGACTAATTCTTGATGTTGTGTGTGTCCGGGTGTTGTCTGCATCATCATTCTGGTGTTTGCCATGTGATGATGATGATGGTGACGACGACGACGACGACGATGATGATGATGACGATAATGACGATGGTAGTTGTCATATGATGACTGTGATGACGACAACAATGATGATGATGATGGTTATGACGTCCTGTGTGACAGACGCTGATCGAGGACTGCTGGTCGCACGATCCCCTGTACAGACCGGACTTCCCAGAGCTCAGCAAGGAACTGCACAGAAACGTGAGTCTGTTCTTTACATCACTTGTCACACAGCACGACACACAGCACGACACACAGCACAACACACAGCACAACACACAGCACAACACACAGCACGACACACAGCACAACACACAGCACAACACACAGCACAACACACAGCACAACACACAGCACAACACACAGCACAACACACAGCACGACACAACACACAGCACAACACACAGCACGACACACAGCACAACACACAGCACAACACACAGCACGACACAACACACAGCACAACACACAGCACGACACACAGCACGACACACAGCACAACACACAGCACGACACACAGCACGACACACAGCACAACACACAGCACAACACACAGCACAACACACAGCACAACACACAGCACGACACACAGCACGACACACAGCACGACACACAGCACGACACAACACACAGCACGACACACAGCACGACACAACACACAGCACGACACAGCACGACACAACACACAGCACGACACAACACACAGCACGACACAACACACAGCACGACACACAGCACGACACACAGCACGACACACAGCACGACACAACACACAGCATGACACACAGCACGACACACAGCACGACACACAGCACGACACACAGCACGACACAACACACAGCACGACACACAACACACAGCACGACACACAGCACGACACACAGCACGACACACAGCACGACACACAGCATGACACACAGCACAACACAACACACAGCACGACACAACACACAGCACGACACACAACACAGCACGACACAACACACAGCATGACACACAGCACGACACACAGCACAACACAACACACAGCACGACACACAGCATGACACAACACACAGCACGACACAACACACAGCATGACACAACACACAGCACGACACAACACACAGCACGACACAACACACAGCACGACACACAACACAGCACGACACAACACACAGCATGACACACAACACAGCACGACACACAACACAGCACGGCACAACACAGCACGACACAACACAGCATAACACAACACACAGCACGACACAACACACAGCATAACACAACACACAGCACAACACACAACACAGCATGGCACAACACAACACGGCATAACACAGCACGACACAACACAGCACGACACACAAC
>JAPXFY010000016.1:4479085-4481585 GCA_030674185.1 Monoplex corrugatus
CCCATCACACGTCCCTGTATGACCAATATATGGTGTATGTTTCAGTCCCCAACACACGTCCTTGTATGACCTACATATACTGTGTGTTTCAGTCCCCAACACACGTCCCTGTATGACCTACATATGGTGTATGTTTCAGTCCCCAACACACACGTCCTTGTATGACCTACATATGCTGTGTGTTTCAGTCCCCAACACACACGTCCTTGTATGACCTACATATGGTGTGTGTTTCAGTCCCCAACACACACGTCCTTGTATGACCTACATGTGCTGTGTGTTTCAGTCCCCAACACACACGTCCTTGCATGACCTACATATGGTGTGTGTTTCAGTTCCCAACACACACGTCCTTGCATGACCTACATATGCTGTGTGTTTCAGTTCCCAACACACACGTCCTTGTATGACCTACATATGGTGTGTGTTTCAGTCCCCAACACACGTCCCTGTATGACCTACATATGGTGTGTGTTTCAGTCCCCAACACACGTCCCTGTGTGACCTACATATGGTGTGTGTTTCAGTCCCCAACACACACGTCCTTGTATGACCTACATATGGTGTGTGTTTCAGTCCCCAACACACGTCCTTGTATGACCTACATATGCTGTGTGTTTCAGTCCCCAACACACGTCCCTGTATGACCTACATATACTGTGTGTTTCAGTCCCCAACACACGTCCTTGTATGACCTACATATGGTGTGTGTTTCAGTCCCCAACACACGTCCTTGTATGACCTACATATACTGTGTGTTTCAGTCCCCAACACACGTCCCTGTATGACCTACATATGCTGTGTGTTTCAGTCCCCAACACACACGTCCTTGTATGACCTACATATGGTGTGTGTTTCAGTCCCCAACACACACGTCCTTGTATGACCTACATATGCTGTGTGTTTCAGTCCCCAACACACACGTCCTTGCATGACCTACATATGGTGTGTGTTTCAGTCCCCAATACACACTATGACCTACATGTGCTGTGTGTTTCAGTCCCCAATACACATTACTATCACCTACATATACTGTGTGTTTCAGTCCCAATACACACTACTATCACCTACATATGCTGTGTGTTTCAGTCCCCAATACACATTACTATGACCTACATATGCTGTGTGTTTCAGTCCCCAACACACACTACTATGACCTACATATGGTGTGTGTTTCAGTCCCCAATACACACTACTATGACCTACATATGGTGTATGTTTCAGTCCCCAACACACACTACTATGACCTACATATGGTGTATGTTTCAGTCCCCAATACACACTACTATGACCTACATATGCTGTGTTTCAGTCCATACATTAGTCCACCTAACACACTACTATGACCTACATATGTGTGTGTGTTTCAGTCCCTAAACACACGTCCTGTATGACCTACATATGGTGTGTGTTTAAGTCCCCATACACACTCTGTATGACCTACATATGCTGTGTGTTTCAGTCCCCAATACACACTACTATGACCTACATATGTGTTGTTTCAGTCCCCAATACACACTACTATGACCTACATATGGTGTGTTTCAGTCCCCAATACACACTACTATGACCTACATATGCTGTGTGTTTCAGTCCCCAATACACATCTACTATGACCTACATATGCTGTGTGTTTCAGTCCCCAATACACATTACTATGCACCTACATATGGTGTGTTACAGTCCCCAATACACACTACTATCAATCCTACATATGCTGTGTTTACAGTCCCCAACACTCACTAGTATGACCTACATAGTGTTTTAGTCCCCACAACACACGTCCTTGAAGACCTAATGTATACTGTGTGTTTCCAGGTGCCAGTACAACATACGACACAGTCCTCAGAACCAGATACGTCTCATGACAGGTCCAGAGTTTGGACTGACTAGAACTGTCGTCATAGTCACGTGCTCATTTCATATACAATTGACGTCCCAATGACGGTCGGTTTCCTGACAGTATACGTCAGTGACTTAAACACTGTGTACAGGCTTATCACGACAGTGTCGGAAGCAACTAGGAACATTTTATAGTCAGGACATTAAAATATGTCTACAGACTGTTGAAGTGACGGGTGTCAGTGAATCTAGTGTACATAAAGCAATGGTACTTTGAACATAGGTGGCCAGTGACTTGTGAAACATCATAGTCAGTGACATAAACAATGGCTACAGACTTATGACAAGGTGGCCAGTGACTTGTGAAACATCATGGCCAGTGACATAAACAATGGCTACAGACTTATGACAAGGTGGTCAGAGACTTGTGAAACATCATAGTCAGTGACATAAACAATGGCTACAGACTTATGACAGTGTGACCAGTGACTTGTGAAACATCATAGTCAGTGACATAAACAATGGCTACAGACTTATGACAATGTGGTCAGTGACTTGTGAAACATCATATCATAGTCAGTGACATAAACAATGGCTACAGACTTATGACAGGTGACCAGTGACTTGTGAAACATCATAGTCAGTGACATAAACAATG